>APFE031611965.1:62963-95524 GCA_000404065.3 Pinus taeda
ATGTCGGCTCTGATTATGTTATGACCCCTTAGACTCCTATATATAGAAAGGAGGTCTTTTCATTTGTATCATCCAAGAATTGTTCATTTATGTAATGTAAAGGAGGTTGCCGCCTCGAAGAGGCTGAATTCTAAGACGTTGATCTATCTTTTCTATCTTTTCTTGAGCTAGTTTCATAACATATATAGTAGAGGGTGTGTGCTTACTGACTTGTCTTAACAGCACTCACTTGTCTTAACAGGAAAATATATATATATATATATAGTAGAGGGTGTGTGCTCACTCACTTGTCTTAACAGGAAATAGTAACCCATGTAGGGTATTATCCAGGGTAAACTATGTAAATAAATGATGTGGGTAACCTATAGGCATGTAGGCAACCTTTAGGCTTAAACTAATATTTGATATTGGGCGTGGGTGTGTGTGCCTACGTATAGTATACATCTTTGGCCTGTTGGAGAGTACCCATCGCTGTAGGGACAAATTTGGCTATCAAATTTAATGCCTGCAGACGTCTTCCACTGTCTTGAAATATTGGCATCTTTGCACTTGTAGCTCCATGAATTAACATTTTGTAGATTTCATTCCACATGATGCTGCTAATCGGTGTCAGGATCATTAGATAAGGATAAGAAGAAGAGATCGTTTATAATACCTTATCCACACCAAAAAGTTGTCATGTTAGACTTTGGCCTTATAACGCAAAGCTACCAGTGAACGTGGTGGTATCTTTGTTATTGTATTGTTGAAAAGTAGCGAAGGAATGGATTCCTTGATTTGTGCCTTAATTCAAGGAATTGAATTTGTGTTCTCTTTAGTCATGTACGAGTTCCAGTGATGTGAACAAGTTCAAGAAGCAGTTTGACTAGTGTGAGTTTGTGGAAGACCAAATTCACTGTCTTCTAGTGTAAGTTGGTTTAGGAACTGAAAAAATTTGTGGAGTTAGCCCCCTAAATTTTAGGAGGAACTAGTTAACAAGCTGTATTAACTACTGTTAACTAGAAAAGCACCAGTTCGGCTTCCTAAATATAGAACTTACTAACAATAGCTTATTTGAAGTGCTTACAAGGAGATTGAAGGCACACCTTTGTTGAAGAATGTAACTAGTGTTGGTCTTCATAATTGTATTTGAGTCATGATGTAATAGAAAAAGAAAAGAAATTTTTATTAAAGAAAGATTGACTTATTAAAGCATGGGTTTCATGCTTGGGTTAATGATCAATAGATTAAAGCCTCCATTGTAGGCTTCTAGGATTATATCTTGAGTCATTGTCAATATTTGTTATATTCTAGACCCTTCTTGGGATCCTTGAGTCAAAGAGAAAATGTATTTTATGTCTATTCTCCTCCTCCTCCAAAGTCAAGTTCCTAATCTTCAAGTCGGCCTCACACTGGAGTTTCGAACAACTATAAATACCCAAGTGCATTTGGCCTATTGTGGAGAAAGAGCAATAAGTTTCGATCTGCAATTTGAGTTGAGACAGAAAGGAATGTGAAAGGCTAGATAAAAAGGAAATTTCCAAGCAAAGATAAAAAGAGAAGTCTGTCATGATGCTTTCTGTTACACATCATTCTGAAGCCAGTTACAGGGACTGAGGATGCAAGGACGAAATTGCAGAAGTTGCAGGAAAGAAGAAACAAGATTTTAGTTAAGGACTGACTTGGAGGATGGAGGGAGCCTATGTCTTTGGTCAAAGGTTCAAGTTTCTCTCAACATTGATCTGAATCTACTAGAGAAAGAGTTGACTGGGTTGCCCCCTTCATAGGGGTTTTTCCCTGGCTGAGTGCCTACATCTTGTGTTCTTTTCTTGTATCTGAGATCTTCATTTGTTTGGCATTTATCTTGATGATGAAGAAAACATAATAATAACAAAAGGAAGTAATATGACATCATAAGAACTTGTCAATATAAGAGAAATCAATCTAAAAGAAGACCTAATCTAGCTTCCGTAGATTTCTCAACATGGTATCAGAGCAAAAGACAGCAGTATGATGGCAGCCTGAAGATCATAGATATGTGAAGAAAGAAGGGTCATTTGCATTTAATCCCTCAGATCGAACTATCCAGAAGAAATGTCAAGCATAAAATCAAAATTCTGGGCAACTCTGTGAATAAAACACTGCAGACCTGGGCCCATAGACTGAAGTTCTCAAGGGAATCGAATAGCATTATTTGAAGATTTAAAAGTCTAGAAATTAAGCATTTACAAGGCCAAATTCCTTATGTTAATGAGTGAGGTTCCGAGATCAAGTATTGAAGTCTGAAATCTATATTAAAATCTGAACAGTATGTCATTTCAGAAATCTGAAAACTTCAGGAGTCTGCACATTTTTATGGGTAATCAATTCAAGGAATAGAATATCTCATTATGGACTAAAAGAAGCCTTTTCCAAGCCCGCATAAAATTTACTAGTTGACTGATCAGGACCAAATTGTTTGAAAGCGTTATAAGCCTAGCTGAAAGGTCAAAAATTTGAAGCCACAGTCTCTTATGAAAAGATACCAAGACTTATGTTGAGAAAGGACAGAAATCTATGCACATATATGTATAAGAAATAGGCCTCGATAGTCACATAAAGCCCACCTGGAAGGACCATATGATCAAGATCTACATGCATTTTGGAATGGGTGTCTAGCAAGAGTAAAAGAAGACTTTTCTGCGTTTTTTACCATCAAGCAAGTAGTCTATATCAATATAAAGAGGAGTATATCTAAAGAGCTGTAGCAGTTCCTTCTTGGAAACCTCTACTACACGTAAAGAGAAGCAAGTATCAATATCACTCTTTATGTTTTAGTCAACTAACAATCTGTATGCAGTTTGCAAGATAAGGCAACAAGCTCAATAGAATATCAAAACAAAGGTATGTGTAACTTGTTCATTTGTAAAGAACATGATTCTTAGAAAGTTAGTTGATTAACTCCTATATAGTACATATGAAAAATCTCACTTGCTTCCGCTTGTCTAGGATTTGTAAATAGTTAAAGACATATAAACAAGAATAAATTATTGGTCTTTGTCACTCAAAAGATAAAGAAAACTCCACGCTATTTGTATGTTCTGGTTATGCTTCTCAATAGATACTACAGGTACATGGAGAAAAATAAAATCTTATACAGAAGGGAAATCCCTCAAAAGAAGCTTCTTCTTACTCAAAAGGATAAGCATTTCTAATATATTGAGCTTTATTATTGTTTCTCAAATATAATCCTTCCTTGAAAAGTATATTCCAAAGATTCTGTAGATAAAGGAAAAAGATCATGTCAAAATTCAGAAGGAAACTCTCAAATACTTAAATTATGGTAAAAGCCTTGTCACAAAAAGGAGCTCTTCAATAAGGTAATCCTACAAGGTCTGTAATAAAAGAAACTCCAGGTATTTTTCCAGTCCAGATTTAAAACTAATCCTCATTGTAAGGTACATTCAATTGAAATTTACTTTACTAACAATCTTATGTCTAGAGTTTTGAATCATCAAGATTCTTGTTTAGGGTGATTAATCTCCAAATTAAATCAACCCTCTCTTTACTATTTTTGTTTACTTTGGTAAAATCCTAATCTCTAGGGTTCGTTACAAAACCCTAGCCTCTTGATGCTTAGGGTATGTTAATGATGAAACGGTAGACTAGTTAGGGTTTGATGATAAAATATAACTCAGAATGAAATCCTACTCTCTTAATGTTTAGGGTTTTGGTAATGTTATGGTAAAACCCTAGCCTTTCAGAGTTTGTTGTTAATGTGTAGAGACCCTAGTTTTCTTAAGGTTTGGTAAATTAAGGCTTATGACAAAAACCCTTGTAATAGTCAATATAAAACCCTAGAAATGGATCTTTGGGTGTATGTGCTTCCATATAATTAAAACCCTATCCTGGTCAAAATTTGTTGTATATTTAATTTTGGAGTTTGATGTTTGTATCTAGGGTTTACGATAAAACCCTAGTATGAGACTGGTACAAGTTTCTAGGAAGTAATAATGGAACCCTCAAGATGAAATGTTGTTGTGTTAACTTGATTGTTGATATTCATGATTTAGTTTTTTGGGTTTGTAACAAAACCCTACTAGAGATTGATATTCTAGGGCATGATAATGAAACCCTAGAAGTATAATGTTTTCAATTATTGATATGATTTAGTTTTGATGATGAAATCTAGGGTTTGTGATGAAACCCTAGTAAATATTGTTGCAAGAAATCTAATGGATGAAACTCTTGATTTATTATAAAACATAACTAGGTTTAGGTCTTGAATGTCTAAAATTCGATTATTATGCTCCTATTATAATGACATGCTAACCCAATATTGATAAAGTTGACTTCATGCTCTTGTACATATATATTTGTGTTTGGTTGTACTTGTAGTTGAAAGTTTATAGGTACATAGTCTTCAAGATAATGAAGATTTCTTCCTCATATTTAATGATGATGTTGAGCACGATGAAAAGAGGGAGTTGGGAGAACCTCGATGACATTAAAGTTCAATAGATTACCTTGTTGTGAAGGAATAATGAAGTTTTGAAAGGTCTAAATTCTCCAATGAATTGTTGATGCAAAAAGGAAGAGCCTGCGTGACTGGAAGAACAAAATAGTTCATGAACTTGTCCCCTAGTTACTTGGATAAAGGAATGTGTATATTTCCCTAGTTGAGAGGGAGCTTGAAGAGGAATGAATGAGGATGCTTGAAATCGGAGAATAGTTGAAGCAATATTGATGGTTATTCATGATTGATAAAGTTGTGAACAAGACTTGGATGTTCATGGAAGAAATGTTGAGGTTGAGTTTGGTGCTACTGAAAAAGTTGAAGAAGTAAAGCTTCTGACTAGATGTGTTTGATATGATAATGATCTAAGCAACATCAGAATGATTAAGGACCCCAAAGGTTTCTGTTAAATATGTATAGTGAAAGTTTATTATTAATTGGGGATTGTGTTTGTGCAGATATCTCCATAAGAAGGTTGAATGTTTCAAGCATGCTTGGATTGGTGGATATATCTGGTTTGGTTGATAAGGAAAGATGAAGCATCTTGGGGCAACAATATGCTTGGGAGGACATCTGGCCGGCCTGTGATGATGTCTAGATCCCAAAGTATAGAGGGTGGCATTGGTCTTGGATCTCTGACCTTGTATACGTACCTAGATCCCTAGGTTGGTGTTCAAGCTAAAGCATGATGGTACCAAGAGTGGCTAAAGCTTGGAACACGCCTTAGTCCCACCTGATTAGATACCTTGGTCAAGTATCTAATCCGCCGCACTACGTGTGTTGGAACTCTTTGTAGAACATATCATTTTGAGATCATCCTTGTAGCTATGTATATATGTAACTATGAATACCTCCCTAGTTAAAAGGGAGTGTTGAAGAATGTAACTAGGGTCGGTCTTCATAATTGTAATTGAGTCAAGATATAGTAGAGAAAGAAAAATAAATTTTTATTAAAGAAAGGTTGACTTATTAAAGCATGGGTTTCATGCTTGGGACAATGGTCAATAGGTTAAAGCCTCCATTGTAGGCTTCTAGGATTATATCTTGGATCATTGTCATTATTTGTTATATTCTAGACCCTTCTTAGGATCCTTGAGTCAAAGAGAAAAAATTATTGTATGTATATTCTCCTCCTCCAAAGTCAAGTTCCTAATCTTCAAGTCGGCCTCACACTGGAGTTTCGAACAACTATAAATACCCAAGTGGATTCAGCCTATTGTGGAGAAAGAGCAATAAGTTTCAATCTGCAATTTGAGTTGAGACAGAAAGGAATGTGAAACGCAAGATAAGAAGGAAATTTCCAAGCGAGGATAAAAAGAGGAGTTTGTCATGATGTTTTTTGTCACATGTCATTTTGAAGCCAGTTACAAGGAGTGAGGATGCAAGGACGAAATTGCAGAAGTTGCAGGAAAGAAGAAACAAATTTTAGTTAAGGACTGATTTGGAGGATAGAAGGAGCCTATGGCTTTGGTCAAAGGCTCAAGTTTCTCTCATCATTGATGTGAATCTACTAGAGAACGAGTTGACTGGGTTTTCCCTTTCATAGGGGTTTTTCCCTAGCTAAGTGCCTAGATCTTGTGTTCTTTTCTTGAGTCTAAGATTTTCATTTGTTTGGCATTTATCTTGATGATGAAGAAAACATAATAATAAGAAAAGGAAGTAATATAGCATCACAAGAACTTTTCAATATAAGAGAAATCAATCTAAAGAAGACCTAATCTAGCTTCCCTAGATTCCTCAACAACCTTGTATTCATTCTTGAGCCCTCCGCTTTCCCCTGGCCGCAGCCAGTGTTTTAAAAACCAACCAGTCTGAACCGGTAAGCGGTCAAACCAGCGAGTTAGCAAGCCCACCGGGTCAAACCAGTTTAAAAACCCGGTTTACCTCCTCATGTCACCTTTTTTTTGCCCTAACCAGTCCTAACTGGCCGGTTTAGGACAAAACAGGTCGGTTTGTGGTCAAACCAACCGGTTTATTGCCAAGGAAACTATAACCCCCACAAAATGCATTTTTGTGAGTTTTGAAGCTAGTTTGAGGGAAATTTGGCGTTATTTTCCTCCAAAAATAATCCCTCCAAGGAAAAAAAGCCTACCCTCTCATTTTCCTGACACATCTCAACCCTAACAATGTTGGCAATTAATGGTAATGTTAAACTCTTAAAGTAAAAGTAACATTTCCTTTAATTTTCATTTCATCCTTTTACTTAAATTTTTAACATTACCATGAAATGATTCAAGATGTTTGAGAGTGGTTTTGACCTCGTTGGATTTCATATGCAGAAACTAGAATTTTAGATTTCACTCAAAATTCAGCGGACTTAATGGTTTTTAGGATTTCATGGTTTGGGGGTTTGCAATGTTTCCATTTGATTCTATCATGTGTGAGGGTATGAGATTGGCATTTGATCAAGAGCATGAATCCCTTTAAGAACCTTGATCGTGGTGGCATTGATTGTTGAACTTTGTTGATGTTGGTGGTACTGATTGTTGAACTCCTCTACCATGGCCTTAACAAGAATGCACCCTTCACTCAAAGGAAAACAACTGGTTAGGCATGTTGATCTTTTTCTGCCATATTATCAGGTTGAGGAGATGAACCCTTCACTCAAACCAAAATCATTGGTTAGGCATGTTAAACCTTTTCAATTTCTATCATGTTATAAGGTTGAGCAATCCAAGTATGAAGACTTTGAGCTCGATGATGTTCATGTATCTCTTGTTGATGATGTTTATGTATTTCTAGTAGCATTGAACCAATGATGAGTTTCATGAGCGACCATGTTGATCAGTGATTTGTAGTTTTGATGTCTATTTTTGCTACTACTAAAGTTGTGGAGGAGTTTTAGGAGTCCTCAAACTCGAAGGCATATTATTTATGTAGCTCATGTTGATGATCTCTTGTCTAGTAGTGGGGATGAGTTTGATGATTTGATCATGATGAGGAGTGATCATGTTGTTGATCACTAATATGTAGACTTGTAGTAGTTCAGTGACACCATAGCTTAGAGCATTGTTTTCGGACTGTAGAGGCCATTTAGGGCCTCATTGATTATGTATTTTTTTGCGGATATGTATTGCACTCGATGCCATTTTGATATATTCACCTTTACATGGTATATAGATGAGAAAACCTTGCATATTTTGTTTCTATTGGCTTGGAATCATGGTTTTAAATCTTAAAAATAGTTTTTCATTAAAAATTAATTTTTTAATGTAATTTTTTAAACCGGTTCAATTAGACCTGACCAGTCCCGGTTCGACCGGTTCTGGTTCGAAACCTGGTTCATTAGGTGGACTGGTCCGGTCACCGATTCCGGTTTTTAAAACATTGGCCGCAACCCTTTTAGGGCTGGTCGTGGCCTCTTAAGTCCCTCAGCTCCCCTCTAAGGTAGTTGTCTAGCCCTCTAAGGGCTTCAGCCCCCCTTTTTGCATAGCCGCAGGCCCTCTAGGGCCTTCCCTTGCCTTGTTTCAGCCCTAAGGGGCTTCCTCTCCCTTGCCATGGGTCTTTTTGGCATTCCTCTACCCCTGTTTGCCATCTCCAACCTTTTGTTGGCCCTTTCTAGCCCTAGTGTTGGGGTTTCCTAACCCTAGCCTAGTTTTCAGCCCTCATCTAGCCATTATTCAGTCATTGGTTTATTTTTTCATCTCTAACATTTGGTCTTGCAGTATTTTTTAGAGCTAACATGGTGGTTGCGGGTTCTCAAATCCATTGGAAGCCTCATTAGCCATCTGCAAAGCCTTAAGGCCTCTTGGTTTTCTCTCTAACCCTCTTGTTTCATCTTTGTCCTAATTTTAAATTCTGAAATATTTCATGACAGCAGCATATTTAAGGCCTAAGCACATTTTTCAATAAGCCTAAATTCATTAATAACTAATCTAAGGCATTTAGAATTAAGCCCAAAGTCAATTTACGTGCATAGAAGTGGTTTTCTTGCAGACTGTTGGGTTAATTTCAGATCTGATATGTTGTCTACAGCCACAAAAAAACACTTACATCAGTGGTTAAATTTCATAACAGTGGCAAAATAACTCATTGGTAATCATATCTCATCATTATATTGTCACTTACACTCATTGGGCTTATATTTCTATGCATATTTGATTATTTCTAAAGGCGGTAATAATAATTTGAGGTCTGAAATTTACTGCATAAAGGTCTGATATAAATATTACAGTGGTGGAAAAAGTGTCGAGGATCATCTAAATTTCACTTAGCTCTTGTTCCTTGTATCTTGTGGATCTTGGATAAGTGTTTAATTGTCTAAATTGAGTGATTTTCTTTTTGCTGCAATAATGTCTCTTAGGTGATCCATATTGTATTTATGCATCATTGGCATCTATTTGCACTCTTGCATCAATACACATAAGTGTTATAATTGATTTGATGATTGTCTAATGAGATTGGCTAATTGCTCTAAGTGATATATTGCGATTAATGCTCTTGTTACTCATTGTTATATTGTTGGATAAGTGGATGCATTGCTCATTGTTGAGTCAAATAGCCCTTGTGAATTTGTAATCTAAGTTACTCCTAAAACCCTTGAATCAAATCTTAATTGTGAAAAGAGATCTAATTGTGTCTATAAGGAGCTAATTGGCATATTGGTGATACATTGTCATAATCTTCAAGATTGCTAATTGTGTTAAGAAGCATTGATCTTGTCCATTTGATCTTGTTTATCTCTTAGGCAATCACCTTTTGGTATTATCAGCAACATTTTCTGGCATTGCTGAATTTATGCACTCTCTCTTGTGGTGAAGATTGTCATTGATTTATTGTTAGCACTTCATTGTTCTAAATTGCAAATAATTGTATCTTGTCTCTAAGTACTTAAGAAATTAAATAATTTCACCTTAAGAAAATTCACTCAAATCTTGCATTTGCATCTTAGGACTAGCGTCTTGCATTAATTAACTTCCAAGCATAAACTTGGTCGATAGAGAGATAGGTCCACCTTTCCCATCCAACTTGAGGAGTCTAGAACCTCTTTAGTGGTTAACACGGTGACCTTGCAGTCGTCAGAGCGACAGTCTCTACAGTGCCGAAGCTAAGTTGCACGAAACGGGGAAACGGGGAAGCGAAACGAAACGCGACCTCCCGAAATTTTGGAAACGGGGAAACGCGAATATATATATATATTTCTATTATATATATTAAAAACACTGCCAATCTCCAAGAGGAACTCCTTTGCTGAATAGTGTGATGAGAGAATGAGAGCACTGCTTTCTTTATTACTTTAGAAATGTTTCTAGAAGTGATTAGTAACCCATAATTTAAAATAATTAGACAAATACAAAAAAACCAGGTTTTTTAGTTTGTGGGAAAGGGGCCCGTTACGGGTGGAATGGTTTCCGTCCGTACGGGCGCGTTTCCATTTCGGGAAACGCGCCCGTACGGACGGAACGCGTTTCACGCCGTACGGTACGCGGAAAGGCGGTTTCCGTTTCGTTTCCGTACGGAAACAACCCCTCCCCCTGCGTTTCCTACAACTTAGTGCCGAAGGCATCGAGTGGTTAGAACCCAAGGGGAAGGATCGTTAATCAAGCCCTAGCTTGCTTTCCCTTGGTTTCTCTCTCACAACCTACTCTAAAAACTAGCTTCAAAACAATTAAGAGGAAGGATAAACTTAGATAAGTATATAACTTAAAAATCAACCAAGATTCTACATCTCACATAGATTGTAGGATTTGCATCTCATTTAAGATAGTGAAGCATCCTTAAGCAACAACTGTTCACCTAGTAACTTGGTAAATAATCTATCGTAAGCAAGTAATTGACTCCATTTAAGACATTGTTCTTCCATGACAATCCAATCAAATCATTTAACTTGCTAATTTAACCAAGTTGCTAAGTCATTCATTTGTGTCTCTTGGGCTTGCTGGTTTTCAACAAGTCTCTCATCTTCACACTTCATAGGGACTACCCCCCATAGCTTGTTGTGGGGACTCGGGAGACAGCTAGAAAGAAAAGTGCGGGGATCAAAGTGACAGCACCCGTGCTAAGCGTTGTCGCAACTTTCCTATACAGTTTGGGCGACAACAGTCTGTATAACCACTGTAGCTAAGCAGAGTCACGTGTTGTTCAGAGTCTTTCTATAGAGGATCAAGTTGGAGGACGTATTGATGTTGTGATCAAGCGTCATTCTCGGCAATTGCAAACATCCCTTATCATGATAGAGGTCTTCCATAGACTGAGTAGCTCTAAAGAATTGTATTGGCAATTGATGATTTTCGAGTTGTTCCGAGAGTTGGGTTCCAGTGGTCAGTAGCTCGAGAGTCCATGTCCTTATTGCAAGACAACTCCAATGGTATTGAATACAAAGAAGCTTCAAAATTTCAACAAGGAAGTAATCCTATGTTCGTGATCTTTATTAAGTTTTTAAATTGTTCGTAGAAATATAGGGACGGTATTTATGGCCATGTATTAATGGGGTGAGAGAGTATAGTAAAACTGCATGAGTTGTTTAAACCTCTATTGCTATGTCCTCGTTGAAATTACTACACAATTCTGGAAGGTGTATTCTCCTTGCAGAAGTTGAGTTCTTAGGATTTGAAACTGAAGGACTGAACCCTTTTCTAGGCCACACTTACCAGGTTCTCAATATTTAATAGCCTTCATTTGTAAATCTAAAAGTATATCACTGTATGTGCCCATAGCAAAGGTTTGTTGAGTTGTGTCTGTATTGTTGTTAGACAAGTGAGTTGTATGATGCCACTGAGTACGCTGAAAGAGTATCATTAACTGTTGAGTCCATATGTATGTGAGTAAGGTTGCTTGTATTACTGTCCATGTCACTGTATGATGCTAATTGTATTTATATATGAACATAGAGAGAGAGAGAGCTTAATATGTTGTTGAGTAGTTGTATAGCTAACTCTGAGCCAATATATTACCTGTGAGGTGCCTTATTGGCCTTGTAAAATGTTGTAACGTAAGCTTGCTACACATGTCATCATTGAACTAAAATATGGATCAAACCCTCATAAGCTCTCTTAATAAATTAGCAACATGTAATGACCCACCTTGAGTTATAGGGAACAAAAAAATACTAGCATGCATACGAGACATGCATATGATAGCTACATATGCATGTAATGCGTGTACTGCACTAGTACACATACTAGCTAATACTGGAAAATGTCTAAGTTTAGGGTAATGAATTGATTATCAAAGTAAATTCCTACCTCACCGGAATATAATGAATATATCAAATTAAGTACTTGATATGTATACCACCCTTATATACATATGTATGATAATAATTAATCAAAAGAAAATACAAAATATAATGAATTATGAAGTAAATTTATTTAATTTACAATTTTATTTGATTAAAATAAATAAAATATTTTATTTTAAATTCTAAATAAGGTAATGTTTTAAAAATTATAAATAAAGTAAATTAGTTTCATTAAATAAAATATTGTTAACTCCTAAATAAACTAAATAGATAAATTCAACCTTCGCGTCATTTCATTATGAAGGTAACCAACTCTAAGAGAAAAAGATGAGGCTAGAAGGTAAGAAACTGACAACCGGAGGGTTGTGAGACTGTGAATTTTGGGTATATAAGGGAATCGAGGAGACAAAGGCAAGGGAGGAGGAGCACAGAAGGAAAGTACTATTTCTAACTATGGGATAAGCAAAGAGAGAAACACAGAGTCTTAAGCAGTTGTTCTTGGGATTTTGGGCACGGGGCCAAAAGACCTCTATTTCGAAGTCTTCTTGATCTGGGAACCAGATGCGTTGATCCTAAATAAGCTGGGAGGAAACAGTTGGTTTGGTAATTGCAGCGGGAACAACAGTGCAAAACACCTTCAAATTGATTTCCAGGTATTCTTTTGTATTTTATTTAAATTCAATTTCAAATTTTGTTGTCTGGATTGACAAATTTAGAGTACAATTCTAAGTTTTGGTTAAATTGTTAAAATGGATTTTACACAACAACAATCAACAGATCCCTTTCCTAGGGGATACTTTTTATGCTACAACAAGAACAGCCACAGGAAGAACATGAGATGGGATACAAACTTCATGCACATGGGACAGATTTGAGATTCATGGGGTTTTCAGTAAAAGCTCTCAAATTGGAACAACTTGCTTCACTCTTTTCCGAGGTACATCAGTGAAATGGTAAAAACTTAATTTGGGCTCTCAAACCAGTGATGTTTTCTCTCATACAACACAAATATTTGGAGCACCCTCATGTAGGGGTCAAACTTTCAGCTGCCTCTTGTCTCAATAGTATCATGATGGTGACTGCACCTATACATCCTTACAGGGATGACATTATGAGGAGAGACTTCAGACTGATAGTGAAGACCTTTCACGATTTGGATAACAGTGAAGGCCCTACCTTTGGGAAGAAGTTAGAGATTCTAGAAGTCATGGCCTTGGTTAGATCTTATAACCTCATGTTTGAGCTGGAGTGTAATGACTTGATCATGCAGATCTTCAAATGCTTCTTCAGCATTAGGAAACATCATCCTGACACAGCCATAACACACATGCAATCCACTTTGTCCTCATGTACAAAAGGTTGCAGTCTAGGTTGTTGGCCATTTGGAGGGAGGAACAGTTGGTTTTACCTGCTGCTTATGAACTACTTGAAAGGTTAATTGAGCAAAACATTGAGTTGTTTAGGAGACGATTGACCTAGGAGGAGTTGCAGTGGATTTGTGGTGACCAACCATGTAGCAGGAATGAGCTGAGGAGGAAAAATCTTTGCTTCATCCTCAAGGAACCTTGGGGACCTGACCACTCATGCTTGAGTGACACTGAGGAGATGAAAGGGGTAGATTAGGGGGAGATTCCTTCTAACCTTCAGGATGATGATTCTTCTTCTATGGTTGAGTCCATAGGTTCTTATGAGAATACCTCTGAGGAACATGAGCAGTGATGGGGAATTGATGATAATAGCCCGGACATGCATCCATGTGAGATGGAGGAGTATGATGAGTAGCAGATTGTCCGAGGGGCAAACTTGTCAGGTGAACGACTAATGATTCAACATGGAGAGCACATCGAGGAGCATGGGTTAGTTGAGGAGGTTGATGTGCACAGCGTGCATGAGAGGCAGAGATAGTATCGAGAGAGCAGTAGAGTAGCCAGAGATAGTGACGCAGGAGCAGCCAGTGCTCACGCAGGGCCACACAGAGGCAGCCAAGTGTTGTGCAGAGCACAAGAGAGGCCAGCATATCTGACGCATTGGCCCAGAGAGCTGACATAGGGCCTCCTGGGGCTGACGTAGGGCCAGCGCTGGGCTAGGAGAGGCTGACGCAATCCAGATTGGGCAGACGCTGGGGTTTCTGAGCAGTTTTGTGCTAAGGAGCTGCCAGAAGGATTATCCGAGGTTTCAGTTAGGAGATTTGTCAGAAAACAAGAAATATTATTGCCAAGGAAATTCTCTGTTGGGTAGGCCAGATTTTGGCACCCAAATTGTACTCTGATATTGCTTAATAAGAAAACCCTCAGATAGCTGCACTGGTTTTCCCACATTGGATTTTTCCGGGGATATTAGTCCACAAATAATGGTATCATATGGTGTGTTTGTTTCTGTTCTTTTTAGTTGTTGATTTGTAATATGTTAAGCATGCACTAGTGTTTATTTTCAGTGTTTACATTGTAAATAACTTAAGGAAAATAACAAGTAGGTAGGAATAAATCAAATAAAGTGCATGGAGGGTTTCTAACTAAGTAAACTTAAAAACTTCAACATGGTATCGGAGCGTGATTGCAGATCACAAGAGGACTAAAAGACATCAGCCGAGCGAAACAATAGCGGCAGAAAACAGTTGTCCCGAGGTGACAGAAGTTGTTTCTAGCAACGCAGAAGCCAAGAAGTGTGACGCAGAGCCAGACAGGGCTCACGCAGGGCCACGTAGAGGCAGCTGAGAGCTACGCAGAGCCTTAGAGAGGCCAGCGTTGCTGACGCAGAGGGACAGAGGGTTGATGCAGGGCATCCCAGGGATGACGCAGACCCATCCGGGGTGACACAAGGCCAGCGTGGGAAAGAGAGGGGTTGGCACAGTCCACAAATAGGGAGTTGTTGGGGTTTAGAAGGTTGCAGGAATATTGCAGAGTGGAGCTGGTGAGGTACTATAGTCAGAACAGTACCTGACAGAGCAAGACCAGAGGAGTTGCTACCGAGGGTTTCTAGTCGAGGAACCCGAATCAGTGGTGCAGTTGCATAAGACGATCAGAGTAGAAGGCATCTCGACAAGCAGAAGAAGGATTTCTAGGAGGGAAATCAGGACTCAAAGGGAGTCCATAAGAGAACTTCCAGACGGGAAGTAGAGAGTCAAGACTCAGAGGAGTCAAACAAAGAACTTCCAGGAGAGAAGTAGAGGAGCATCATGGCACTACATGGAGTAAGAGACCAGGATAGACGGGACGGAGCATCGAACTTCGCAGTCTGGAAGGCCAAAATCTTATCCGTACTTGAGAGGAATCATGTCAAGAACTTCGCCTTGAAGGTAATAGCTGTCCCAATCGACCCCACTGATAATGACAAGTATGAGGAGGCGATGGCGAGGGCCAAGATCATTATCCTTGACGGGGTCAAGGATCATGTAGTACCATACATAGCCGAGAAGGAAATGGCATTTGAGATGTGGGAGGCTCTCAAGAAGTTGTACCAGCATACTTCTGTGCAAAGAAGAATGTTGCTTGAGAATCAGATGAGGTCGTATCAAATGAAGAAGGGACAATCGATTGACACCTTCCTCGGAGGACTGAATGAGATCCGAGATCAGTTGACTGCTATAGGGGCGACACCAGATCAAGAGCTAATGGTGAGGACAACCCTAAATGTTGTCTCAGAAGACTGGGAAGTATTTGTCCAGAGTATATTGGGC
The DNA here is from genome assembly GCA_000404065.3 of Pinus taeda. Taxonomy (NCBI): domain Eukaryota; kingdom Viridiplantae; phylum Streptophyta; class Pinopsida; order Pinales; family Pinaceae; genus Pinus; species Pinus taeda. Next base: position 78,294 of record APFE031611965.1, read on the forward strand.
AGAGGAACACTTCCACCTTGGGACGAGATGTGGGCAACTCTTCGTCAGGAAGAGATCAGACAGCAGTCAAAGATGGGTAGCAGCAGCGAGGGGATCAAAGTCAAGCAGGAGGAGGAAGACGTGGCCCTAGCATCTGAGGGAATCCATGATAATCTTCTTTGCTTTGACTTCATCCCTATTTTACTTGGTCTTAGCCGCAACCGGTGCATTTGAAGGAGGTTCAAAGATTTTACCTTGCACATAGTCCATTACTTCTTTTTCTTCCAAGGTCAAATCAAGAGACATCTTCCATCCATGTTAGTCAAATTTAGCATGGAGCTTGTCTTTAGCCGGGAAGTAAGGTGAGGAACCCATTGAACTTTTTGTGCTTGTCCAACTGTTTTTGGTGATTGCTCTTTCACTCTTGCTTAGGCTTTGTCTTCACCTCAACTCTGATACCATGTTAATTTTAGACAACAATGGTATGTTCTATGCTTTAGAGCAATTTTACTTCAATTTCTTTATTAGCCCAGTATCAATATTCAGAATAGCAATCACATCAACATGATAGTAAAATGCAAATAGAACATAAACATAAATAGTAAAAGACAAGCGGACACAAGATGTGGCACCAGCCACGGACAAACCCTAATGTGGGGAAACTCTTGATCAAATCTTCTTTGTCTTCAATAGTTCAACAGAGAGAGTACAATTTACAAATCTGATAATTTATAACAGCAGCAAAAGAGCCCTAACCCAAAAAGTCAACGCTGGTCAACAGGGCAGATTTAACCCCCAACAAATTAGTCAACTTTAGTCAAATTCAGCCCAGTCAAAGTCTAGTCAAACAACCCACCTGCTGTCAGCCCTAACTGCAATCAACGCTAGTCAACAGTCAACGTTTAGCCTCAATTTATGTGCCCAGAAATGTGGCTTGCCCAAATAGAGATAGCCCTCACAAAAACGCAGCCAAAGGAAATCAATGCATGCTAGTCAACGCTTGGTCAAACTATCCAGAAATTTAGTCTCATGAAATTTTGGCCTCCTGAAATTTCGCTCTCCTGAAATTTCAGACATGTGGAGTAAGAGAGGCCCAGAAATCCATACCCAATCAATGATGAGAGAGAGAGAAGTGTGAAGACGAGTGTGTCCAAATGAGGCTAAGTCACCTTCTATTTATATGCAACATTGAGGATGAATAGGCGTCACTGTTGGGCTTCAGAGCCTACATAAGTTTGTTGGCCGACCATGACAATTTGCCCATAAATAAAAAAAATTCATAACTTCATTTATACATGTCAGAATCAAATGATCTTTAGATCAATCCTACAGCTCTCGAAGAGAGGAATCCAAGAAAAATATATGTTGTCATCAATAAGATGAACCATGTGGAGTTTGGCCCTAGTTGCCAATTTTAACAATTGGGTTTCCAGGGTATGTGATAGCTAGGCCACAGGAGCAAGATTACATCATCAAGGGTCCCGGGGGAGTTTTAAAGAGTTTTTATGGGATCTAATGGCATTCGCTTGGCATATTTCATCATCTACAAAGTTTGTTTTTTGTTCCGTTGCAATCAAACAACTTTCAAAAATTAGCATTATTATGGGGCCTAACTTAATTAATTATGCTCGATGTCGCATTCCAAGAAGATTATTTGATGGAACACCTCAATGAAATAGCTCGTTGGAACCAGAACGAGAAGATCTACAGGATGGGATGCTGAGAAATGACTTCCAGTGACCAAAGAGAGTATTGTGAGCAAGTTACCATTTTCTTTAATTAAAAATGACTTTAATTAATCATTTAATTAAGGAAAAAATATTAATTGGAGGAAAACGCCCAAAAGTGACTTAAGTGAAATATAATAAAATTACAAAGTAACTTAAGATAAAGTCAATGGAGGAGCTTCTAAAATAATAATAAAATAAAATGCTTTTATAGGCTTGGAGATCTATCCATCAGAGCTATAAAAGAGGAGGAGGAAGTCATTTGGAGACATTTTGTATTGGAGCATTTGTCTTTGATGTGGGTGGGAAAATTCAGCTCTCTACCATAGTAGCCCCAAGGCGACAACCCTCAAGCGATTCAGTGAAAATGGGCGAGTACCCAACTCTCCCCTTGGTGAATTTTATAGGTTGTATTCAACAGTTCAGCTATCAGTTTAGCACTGTCTTGGAGGACGTATCAGCTTCTACCAAATATTTGTGGGAGGTCGTTCTCTCAGCAGTTTCCAGTTTTTGTATCAGTTATTATATATCAATAAAATAGGGTTGAGTTTGTTGCATGTGTATCTTATTTATTCTTCAGTTGCAGTTTATATTTCCAGTTTGCAGTTAAATTTATGGTTAAATGAGTGCAAATTGTTATTTAAATTGATGGCTTAATTTTCTGAGTAAATTTCTGCGAAAACTATATTTGGGACATTACAACTCGACCGTAGACCCTTGCTGCTGCAAGCTCAATCCCTGTGTCCACAGTCACAGACTCACTCTATCCCTGCATTTACAGCCACAGACTCACTCAATACCTGCACCCACAGTTAGAGACCCCGCATTGCATAGTCGACCCTTGCTGTTGCACACTCGACCCCTGCTGCTGGCTGCTGCACACTCAAAAATTCAACCCCACTGCAATTTGAAAATAAATTGGCATGTAAATATCTTAAGGTTGTGACAGACGTTAAGGCTCTTTGTGATGAGTCTGTCACAACTTGTATATATGTCAATGTGTAGATTTTATATGTCAATGTGTATGTAACTGTTATTTTATATTAACTAATTTATAAATTCATTTTTATATAAGCAAAGGTAGTAACAGTTGTTTATGTATGTGTTTTTCAGCCTTCTAATGTGTTTAAAGTTTAATTGACATTTCTTTTACACACACACGCATATATTTCAAATCAATTTTACGTCGGACTTTATCGCCAAAATTTTAAGTGTCAAACTTTATTTGATTTTCAAAGTCGCCGAACTCAAAAATGAATATGAACGTGGTGACTTAACCCATGATTACAAGCTATATTACAGTGACATGTCCAGATGTTGGATTTCATTATAAACTAATACTTCCTCTGCAAGAAGCAAGCAACAAATATGCAGCTTCCTCTTCGCAATGACTTAATCATCCCACTCTCTTGCAACTAACAGTTGGCCTACTTGGCCTGCATTCTTATCATTTGGAGGATTACAGTGTAATCAAAGGCTTCTTCATAATGGATAGTCCCACAACAACCTATTGAAACAATCATAACAAGCCTAACAAGCACTCCTTGTGCTGTCAGGAACATAATGCCTCATCAGTTCTAAGATTTCCACGATGGATTATGTTAGACATATTAGCTGGGCTGTTGATGGACCATGATTAGGGTTCGCGATGCTGACTACGAAAACTGACAGTGGATCATCTGGATGATAATATTGTTAGTTGTTTACGTTATAGTTCAGATCTGGCGTCAGGATGAATTTACAGGTCCTAAAACTATAAGTTTAGATTGTGCATGTTAAATCTTTAGATTGGCATATTCTAAAACTTTGTAAAGATAAATAGAAGAGTGCAATTTCTGCATACTATGATTAACTCCGACTAGTTGCTCATGATCTGCATTGGCACAGCTTTTCCACATTTAGGCTATTATCTTTTCCTTTAGGTCAGGTTGGATTACTTTCAGGAGGGCAAGCCCTTCGAGATTCATATAATATTTCAACCGCAAGAAATTCAAAGTGGCTAAACCTACTTGTTCTTGCCATCATAGCTGTTGGATATTATTTCATCTTAATTCTATCACTTAAAATGGGCAAAGTGGGCAAATTTCGGCTCTATAGACACCATGGAGCAAATTAATGCTTTATGGACTTGGCCAAAAGAAGTGACAGTTCCAGTTATGTCATATCTAATAAAATCGTAGGTAGTCACGATAATTTTTTATGTCCTTTATTTAATGGCAAAATGGGCTTGAATTGGTGGTTAACATCATCATGGTCGCCAATTTCATTCTTATGTAATCAGTTGGTAGATGTGCGTACATGGGTCCATGACCCAAAACACAACTACATGTAACTTGGCCAATGCCTCCTTTGCCGCCGATTGTTGGCACAATTCATCTAAGTGAGCTTCTGTTCTTGCTGATCATCCAGCTGTATTATCTGCTCTTCCAATTGCAAACGCTGAACTTTGCTTTTATTCCACTCTGCTATAGCTGTGGTGAGAGAGTCATGGTGTTCGACTAGTAGGTAATCTAACAAAGGCAACAATTTTGGAATAGTATCAAGGTCCTCTTCCAGTGCTGTAACCATCTCATTGATGCTCTCTACTCATATTTCTGGAAGCTTCTTCAAGGTCTTGTCAGCAGGGACCTTCACTGTCATTATGGCCTAGTCCGGGTGGTTGAGATAAGATAAGATTGAATTTATTGGTGTGCGATGAATGACTACAAATAGCTCAATGGCACTGCTAAGTACATCAGTGAGAATAGAAAGTAGAATGCAAATCTAACCTACACAGAGAAGGATCCAAAGTCTACGGCTTAACAATATGGAAAAGCGAAGGAAAAAAAATGTGAAAACTTTATATCCCATTTCCATGGCTGCATATTGGGAATCCGATTGGTATCGTAACCACCTCTCGCTATCAAAGTATATAAGGAGGGGTGCGTTACAAGAATGAACATACATCTCATAGTGCATCTGTGGATCTATAAAAAGTGTGCCAAGCTAGCACAGCTCACCTTTAAATGTCTATTCGAAATCAGGGAAGTGTGAAACATGAACAATCACAACTTGATTACATCAGTCCTTTGAAGCAAAAGACACATAACTGAACCAGTCTCAAGCCTGCTATCTTGGTTGATTTAAAACAAATTTGGATACTTTATCCATTCAAACAATCAATGTCCTGAAAGCCATGCGCATGAATTAAGCTATTCTTACAACCAGCTTGTTCTTTTTGCCTGCTGATAGAAGCAACATTTTGTCATCAACAATATCAGCTGCATCAATCATTTTCCCCTCGCTGTCTACTCTTTGGTTATTCATGTAGAGACCTCCTTGTCTTATGAGACGCTTCACTGCTGCTTTAGTTGGCAGCAACCCGGCTTTCACAGATAAGTCCACCAGAGATGAATTCAGCACCTCATCATACGACAACAAGAAGGATGGTACTTCATTTGCAATGGCATCAATAGTTTTCCAATCTAAGTGAGTCTTTGAACCAGGAGCCAGAGCCTCTGTTGCCCTCAAGGCCTCCTTTAATCCTTCCTCACCATGAACGAAACAAGTCACTTCTTCAGCAAGCTTCCTCTGAACAGAATTGGGGACATATCCAGGCTTTCTCATGCCTTCTTCAAGCTCAGATATTTCTTCCAGGTTCAAGAAAGTAAGCTTTTTCAAAAATACTATTACATCTGCATCAGGGATCCCAATAAAATGTTGGTAAAACTTGTAAGGGGAAAGCATGGAAGCAGAGAGCCAAATTGCCCCATCCTCTGACTTCCCAAACTTGGTACCGTCACTCCTCAAAAGAAGTGGGAATGTCAACCCATAAGCCCCTTCTCGCTGAAGAACCTTCCTAATCAATTCAGTCCCCGCAGTTATATTTCCCCATTGATCACTTCCTCCAATCTGAACCGAAACACCCTCATTCTTAAATAGGTGAAGAAAATCATAACCCTGCAGCAATTGATATGAAAACTCAGTGAAGCTCATCCCCTCCTCTGACTGCAACCTCTTTTTCACACTCTCCTTGGCAATCATGGTGCCCACTCTTGCATGCTTCCCAACGTCCCTGAGAAAATCCAGCAGCTTGAATTCTTTCCACCAATCATAATTATTTATCACTATAGCAGAAGAATGATGAGACCCTAAATTTCCATCATGGATACCATTCTTCTTCCCTAATATCTGCTCTAGAATCATCCTAATAGCACCAGAATTCCTACTAATTGTCTCTTCGTCCAGTACAGGCCGTTCAGAGCTTTTCCCAGAGGGGTCCCCAACCCTAGCAGTGGCTCCCCCAACTAAAGCTACGGGCACATGGCCGCATTTTTGAAACCATGACAATACAATAATACCAAGCAAGTTTCCCAAATGCAAACTCTCTGCAGTTGGATCAAAACCACAATAAATTTTAATGGGTTTAGTCCTAGGGTTCGAGCAAGCTGACCTGAGATCTTGGTGGGTAATGGATTCAATCAGGCCCCGTTCTTCCAAGATGTCAATTACATTACTCTGTACGCTGAGAAGCTCTGTGTCCCTTTGAATTTCGCTTACTGTCGCTTGGGCAGTTTTGGTACATACACTCGGACTAGAGTTGAGGTTTGTATTGAAAGGCTGAAACTTGACAAAGTATCGATGTTTTTCAGCGCTGAAAAAACTACGAGCAATGGCTGCAGTGCTGAGATGAAGGTTTCGGGTGGTAGGTACGTGCTGCCGCGAAGTTATCATTGCCATCGCCGTCAGTGCTGAGGCCATCGCCGTTGACAACAGCAAGCTCGAGGTTCGAAACTGAAACCTCGGAATTCAACGAAATGGTCGTCTGCTCGTCGAAAGATAATCGCGTAGCTTTCTAATCACATTTATGAGGTTGTTATTGGAGCAACCATTACCATTCCCTGGTTTCCTATATATTTACTGTTTTCTTGATGGAACCGACTACACAATTCCAGACGCCGTGGGCATGAAGCACTGCGCTTCTCCCCTCTGAAACCTAATGTTTTTTGGGAAACTGACCCTGTCGTGCCGTGCCGGCCACCTGCAATTCGCCTTTGATAGCCCTTTCTCCCTGGCCTCCCAAGGAGCTCTATGGAGAACTCGGGTTTGAACCAGGAATTAGTTTCACGAACTAAAAAACCTAGTCAAAGAAAATTATAGCGAAAAGAAACACAGTGACTCTATGTGGAGATAATCTCAACAGTTTTACACACTTCACGATCATATTCGGGATGATGTTTTGACAGTTCATTTTCATGTTGATGATAATGTTATGGATTATAAGTCGAGCGATAAACGATTTTTTAATTAATTTTTCTAAAATTAATTAAAAACATTTCTACAACTTAATTTATATAAATTATTCCTTTTTAAGTGAATTAATATTGTGATGAAGTTACAGGGCATTTTTCACTATACAGTCTCTTTCGTCAAAAGGAAATAGCTTCATTGATATGTCTTGATTTCTCTTTCACCACTTCAATGTCTTTGTGAAGTTTTTGCCTTCGCCATTTTCTATCGATGCGACAATCAGGTTGCTTTTGTGAATGGTTTATGTTACAATGATTTGTTAATGATAGATTTCAATGAAGGTCATATGGGGTTTTTATTATTTTTATTTTCTATACGTTATAATGATTTTAGTGAAAGAATGTTACATGAAATTTTATTTTACATATTTGGCCAGGTAAACTAAATAACTTTTAAGGAGTATAATTTTTAAGGAGTATAGTGAATGATTTAATTAAAATATATATAGTTTAATTGGCAATGGTTATGGAAATGAAGTCTCATCAAACAGGAAGTCTTGGGTTAAAATCTTGTGCTATCCCTCTCCTGATCACGGTCAAAAAGTTGGACATGATAAAGATATGTAGTCCTACCAAGCTTACAAAAAAAATGAGAGTAGCCAAATTGTGAAATTATTATTACATAACCAACAAAATAGTTGATTGTGTATGAATGTTTTGTATCTTTCAAATAATGTTTGTCATGTTACTTTTTCCATTTTAAATAAAAATAAATAGTTTTCTAATTTTATAATAAAAAATTATCTTTAATATATACCTTTAAAATAATTATCTGTAGTCTTACCAAGCTTACAAAAAAATTGAGAGTAACCAAATTGTGAAATTATTATTACATAATCAACAGAGTAGTTGATTGTGTATGAATGTTTTGTATCTTTCAAATAATGTTTATCATGTTACTTTTTCCATTTTAAATAAAAATGAATAGTTTTCTAATTTTATATAAAAACTATCTTTAATATATACCTTTAACATAATTATTCTATTGTGGAATTGAGGCTTTTGTGATCCATATCAAGTTTGAAGAAGATTTTTCGGTGTAAATCACATTAGAATGCATTTGTCGACGCGTTTTGAACCAACGAGTGTGGTTTCACGTCGACAAATGCATAATTATTCTAATATGTGTGTGTGTGTGTTAAAGGTATATATTAAAGATAATTTTTTGAGTGATACTCAATCAAAAGTACTTAATCAATTCAGTTTTCATTATCAAATATTATTGATTTCAATAATAATCATTCACATATAGATATATATCTACACATAATAAACATCAAGAGGACTGCAACCCAGCGATTCATCTTCATTGTAGGATTTGAACCATTTCATGAACTGGGCTGGAAAATTGATTTTTTTTTTTTTTAGTTAAGACTAACCTAAACACCCACGGGGGATTTGAACCGGTGACCTATCGCAAGGAGTGCCTTAACAGGACACCCATTCACCGTCAATCCAAAGCCCCGTGGGCCGTTTTTCATTTTGAGTTGCATGTGTTGAATTTTCTTCATTTTATGGAATATAAGAGATTTCATCATTGTTGTCAATTGAGTTATAGATAAATGCAAACTTGTAGTGAGTATGCAATGGAAGTATAGAAATGATATGATATTGTTAAAGGAACTTTATTAAATGCATGGCATCTATGTTGATATAATTCTTTGGGTAAGATTTTAGTTATTTATGTTCAATTATTTACTTAATTGAAATTTGTATTGCCTTAATTTAATACCATGATTTTGTATTTATCTTCCCCATAGTATTAGTTGCATTGAGAGGCACTCTACAACCTAGAACCAGAGAGATGTTGCAATGGAGCATTAGATATTCTATATTGAAGCCATAATATCAGTTGCATTGAGAGGCAATATACAACCTAGAATCAGGGAGATGTTGTAATGGAACATTAGATATTCTATATTGAAACATTATATCAATAAATAATGATAACAAAACACAATGTCGTCTTAGTTAAAGAAGAAATAAAAAGTAATGAAAGTAATATCAAAATAATAAGCCACCCCTAGGGGGCAGTTCAATTGATGATGGTCGTGATATGAAGTATTTGTGAAGTATGGGGTTCAAGCTTTAAACCCCCCTATTTACTGCATGGGTTGTGCGTGTGGGCACATATGGATTCACCTAGAAGTAATAGTGGTAGTGTTCAAAATCGACCTTGTGTCATGCGAGTACGAGTCTGGTCTAGTTGTTGATTCTTTTATATATGTATATGTATATGTACGTGTGTGTGTACAGTTGGAAAATACTCTTACATTGTATATGAGAAATACACAAAGGCTCAAAGTCATTACATCAAAGCTCATCATGTCACTTGTGGGAATCAAACCTCGGTGGGGAGGATCTCAATCTTTCCCCCAACCACCCAGACTAAACCCAATTCTCACACATACACTTTAAAATAAAAAATAAAAATAAAACAAAAACAAAGAATATGGTAAAGAAAAATGAAATAGACATGTATATAGATATATGTATTATAGAAGTTTTAATAAGAATATTTCCATATGTCTGTGTGTATTATTTTAACTTTATGCAATTTGAAGTTGAGAATACCAAAAACCAATGCAATGGTGAAAATAAAACAAGCAATTTGCGCCAAATTTAGTGTTAATTTTTAGTGCATTTTTTTCAATTGGGATGAGCAGTCTGGAGCTATTGTACATTTTCAAAGCTTCTTTTTATTGCGATATATTTTGCATACTTTTTTACGCTAGATTTTGCATCCTTTTTTTGCATCAGATTTGGCATCCAGTTTTTGTGCCATGTTTGTGTCTAATTTTGCATCTAGTTTTGCACCACGTTTTACAGCAAGTTTTCCTTCCAACTTTGCACCATGATTTGCATATGGTTTTATGAAAGTTTTTCCTTCTATTTTTGCACCATCTTTTGCATTTGTTTTTTGTAATTTTTTGCTTCCAATTTTGTGTCATTCTTTGCTTCTAGTTTTGTGCCATCATTTGCATTGAGTTTTACACCATCTTTTGCATCCGATTTAGCGTCTTTTTTGCATCCAATTTTTGCCAATTTTTGCATTTAGTGTTATGCCAGTTTTGGTTTCTAAATTTGTACCTATTTTTTCATTTGGTTTTGCACTAGTTTTTGTGCCTATTTTTGCACCATTTTTTGCATCTAATTTTGCACCATATGTTGAATCTAATTTAGCGCCAAATTTCGCATCCATTTTTGTGCCCATTTTTGCATCTTGTTTTGCACCATTTTTTGCATCCACTTTTGCATTTGATTTGTCTCCCTTTTTGCATCTCATTTTGCACCATATTTTGCATCATTTGTTGCATCGTTTTTAACGCCATTTCTTGCATCCAATTTTGCATCCTTTTGAGCATCCATATTTGCATCTAGATTTGCATCCTACATTGAGGCATGTGTTGCATCCACTTTTGCATCCCATTTTGTGTCTAATGTTACGTGTAATTTTGAGTCATTTTGTACATTCATTTTTGCATCACTTTTTGTACCACATTTTACATCCAACATTATACCTTCATTTGCATCCAATTTTGAGCCATTTTTATGCCCATTTTTGCACCATTTTTTGTGTCTACTTCTATGTCTAATTTTGCACCATTTCTGCATCCTTTTTGGTGTCTAATCTTGCGTCCTTTCTAGCATCCAAATTTGCATCATTTTTTCTGCCTCATTTTGTCTCCACATTTGCATCTCATTTTACACCTGGGTTTGAATTTGAATTTACATCTAATTATGCATCATTTTTGGCATCCAATATGGCGTCCTTGGTTTCACCCTTTTTTAACCCCCATTTTGCATCTTGTTTTGTGTCTTTTCTTATGTCCTTTTTTTTCTTCCTTTTTTGCACCCAATTTTCCATCCCAATTTTACACCATTCTTTGCATCCTCATTTGGCATCTAAATTTGCATCCCTGTTTGCTTCTTTTTAGCACCCAAATTGACATCCCCTTTTGCATCCAATTTTACATCTATTTGTCTGTCCTTTTTTACATCTAGTTTGATGTCCATTTTTGTGTCCTTGTTTGCACCCAATTTGGTATCATTTTGTATGCCCTGTTTTCTTCCCTTCTCTATGCCTAGTGTCACACCCTTTTTTACTTCTAGTTTAAAACCTCTTTTGTGTCTTTGTTTGCATCTTGTTTTGATTCATAGTTTAACATCCAATTCTACTCCCAATTTTGCATCCATGATTACATCCGCATTTGGCTTCTTGTTTAGAGTGTACTTTTCTTTCCATTTATGACCCCCTTTATGGGTTCATTTTACTAATTTCAATTACATAGTGCAATATATTAAAATTTCTAAATATCATTAAAGAAGATATCACAATTCAAAATGATAGCATAGTGTTTGTAAAGAAATTTAAGGGAAATTGTCAACATCCGTAAAAAAATAGCAGTATCATCATATATAATAATTCTCCATAAAAAAGCATTGACAATTTTCAATATACATATATGACTACCAAATCAACACCTATCGCAGATATCATTATTCTAAGTTAAATTCACAACATCCATCCAAAAATAGTAATATCATCATACATAATGATTCTCCATAAAAAAACATTGATAATTTTCTAACACATTTATAAAGTAACAAGATAATACTAATAATATCACCCTGATGGGGGTGGATGAACAAGGAACCATTGACTCTCACTGGCACAGCAGGGAAATCATCTCATGATAAGCAACAACATTGAAAAGACTAGCTAGAACACCTGGTGTGGGACTTTTGGAAGCACTGCAAAGAGAGCTTAGGCATATAACTTCTGGATGATTGTTTAGCTCTATTTTTGGTGATTTCATGGTATGGGAGAGCGAAAAGGTGGTGGTAATGATGTTGAGTATGCATAGGCCGCCAACTTGTGCATACGTGATATCTTGGTATTTTTATGGGAAGGTATTACAGTGGGGAGGCAAGACTCTTAGGGCGGTCTTGGGAAGAAGCCTCAATGCATAATTAGGTATCTAAGAGCTGGAAGCTGCTGGAATTATCTGTGTTTATGGACTTCACAGTGGTGTTCTTAGTGGACGAACTCTTGCAACTGCAAAATTTTCTGGGTAAGTTCGTCTCTGTGGCTTGGTGTTACAGGAAAATTTGACTTGAGCAAGCATACTAATGTTAACCCACTAGATTGTAGGATGATATACCCATATGTGAGTGTGTGATGATATAAAGATCAAGAAGCCTTTGTTCCAATCCACACAAACAAATACATTCCACACTCATGCAATATGTTGCAAAAGAATGGTTGAAGACTAAGTTCCTATTATCCTCATAGGTTGGTGTAGTCTCTTGAGTCTGGTGTCGAGGAAACCTTGCTTCCACTTGAAGATATTGCTTCCTCTTGTAATAAGAAGCACCTTGCACACATCACAACCAAAAAAACCAACAAAATCCTTTCGCATGGAGCTTATTAGTTTAAAACAACATGCATGAGTATAAAATATGATTCAAATTGCATATACAAGAAAGGAACATATTGATCTATTAATCCAAAATGATAATACCTCCCATCAAATGAGATCCTCTTCTCAATCTTGTAGCATGGTCTCCTCCTCCCAATACAGAAAAGCTCTTGCACTATAATATGGATACTCCCTCCTCCCCCTTTCTTTTTAGTGAGACTATATAGGCTTATTTTATCCTTTGGGAGAATGTATCTAGACACCTAGGGGATTGAGAAGTTAAGAAGCTTCTACAATGATAGACCCCTAGCCAACTCATACACAAGTGGGTCGAGTTGATCTCCTTGAGAATGACAAATTGTAGAAACCTTTTTCACAATTATGAGTTTTTTCTCAGTTATCTCGTTATGAAATAATTATTATCTCATAAATATAAAATTTTGACAAAAAAAATTGATACGAGAAATAATTCAATCATGTAGTTCCACCCTTTTAACATGGAATAAATCTCACATAAGTAAAATAAAAGGTGAAAGGGGATGCATTCTAGTCAGCAACAAAGGTAAGTTGAACTTGGGTTTCTCTCACTATAATGGAGTTGAAAATAGGGTTATAACAAATGCCCCCTAATGCATGAGATCAGAAGAGGAACTGATGGCTAAAATGCATTACAACACAACTCAAAGCTGGGAGGAAGGAGCTAAGACTATGAAGTTAGATTAGAGGAACTCAAATGATGGAGTCTTAACTCTGTTGATAACATCCCTTAGGTGGGCAAACTTATACTTTGTCATAAAGAGACACTCAACATGGTTGCCAAACATACATTGTGGATCCATGACATACATGGCCACGAACAATACATAGTGGATCCATGTGACACATCAAAAAGGTCATAGCTATCAACAATACAGTGTGAATCTATGTCACATTATACATCAGTAAGATTATAGACACACAATAGATAGGAGGTGCCCTAAAATAGTCCTCAAAGTATATAAATGATACATAACTCCAACGTTGCTTGGGAAGGGTGACATATAAGAGTGATATGTCCCTAACCCAAGGTCTTCTACATAACCCCAATGGTACGAATCTACAACATGTGAATAGATGATTTGATGTCGAACATGGTAAAAACCGTCTGATTACCGATCATTGAGGTGTACCATTAATAGACGTAAGGATACCCACCAATAATGGAATGGACCCCAAGGTACCTAGTACAGTCCTTTAAATGTGAATAGATGAGTTGACGTCGAACATTCACAGACTTGACCGATTAGGAGCTAATGATGTAAACCCACTATCAATCGCAAGGAAACCTGCCACTAGGGTCTGCAAGCTCCAAGGTATTACTAGTTCCTAGATCAAGCTCTTGGATAATGAGATAAAGTCGATAGGAAAAGATTCATCAAAGGAGATCCTTTATGTATCCCCCATCAATTGACATGGAACATACCAAAATGATGTTGTGAATGGATGAAGTCATGAAGTGATGAAGTGCAACTAACATAGGGATGGTTGACTCAAAAAGGTCAACATGCAACTGCAGATGGTTGACACGAGCTAAGACTTCCCTTGAACGTATAATGACATGACACAAAAGTGACTTGGAAACATGACTAATGAGCACCACATGATATCATGCAACAACATAGGAGGCATTGAAGCATGCTCCACAGTGACTAGAAGAGCAACTAACCGAAGGAGTAGACAGACGCATATGTATGGTACGGCTCCTCGGCAAGCTAAAACTCAATTGTAAGATAATGACATAGGTAGATGCCATGTTCAAGGGGGCATGACTGACATTGCCATTTTGATGACTAACAGAAATAAATGTTCCCTTCCCATTTTCTCTTTTTAATCTCCTTCATGGTTTGATGAGCACGAAAAAGAAGATAATTGTGCTCATGTGATCCAAGTGGATCCTTGAACGGCCCAAAAATTGATAGTCTCAAAATTTATTATAATCAGCTCAATTTTGTAGAACTCGAAATTATGATTCCAATGATGCTTGAATCACGTCAAATGGACTCCATATGACAAAGTTATGGCTGGTCAAAGTTCGGGGTTAAACAAGCAAAAGGAAATCAAAGGTCAAAGTTGACTACCATGTGGCAGTCCGTACATGTGACGTGGAACTATGACTAATGATGTTAGCATGGTAATGTGGCAACATTACTGATGATGTCATCATGATGTCATCATGGTGATGTTGCAGCACGAGGAGATGACACGTGTCACTAAAATTTGAACTTTTTGGCATCAAGTTGGACTAATCAAATTTTGCCACATTGCAGCATGAAGACGTTGATGTGGCAAGACACATGGCAGGATGGCGTGGCATCTCGCATGACGTATGGTCGACATGTGGCACATTTTGGGTAGTACACGTGGCATGACATGGCATTGTATGAACGTGACATGTGTCCCCTAACATTAGCATTGACTGGTCAGGGTTGACCAACCAGCAAAGGACAAGTGGCAGTACGACAGGTACAATTGGCAATGACATCAACAAGTTTATTGGGTAGTACGGATGACATGTGGTCCAATCCCATGAGGACACTTAACACGTGCCTATGGTGATAGTTATCAGTTTTTATTGGCAGAGATGGGGCCAATCACGTGGTGCCACGTGGCCCAACTGAGAGAGGCTGTATGGATTCATTATGTTGGTCAAAATTTTTGGTTGGTTAGAGCTCCATGGGGGTCAAACCCCTGACCTGTCGGCACACATTCCTACGCTCCACAGTTGGACCAACCAATGTTTCTTGATATGTGTAGCAAAGATATTTTATTTAAAGTGTATCAACGTCAGGTTTGGAGGAATGGATATGGCAGGAGCCCAACATATCTGAGATATCTTATAGCGAGGTCAATGGTTTAGCAGCGACAGATATGCTTCAGGCCATGGTTATGTTAACCATTTGTTGCACTTCGGCAATGGGTGGTCACATTTGGCAGTTGGTCCTTCGGCAATGCAAAACCAACCCACCACAACTTTATTAAAAAATATTTATACCATATATTTTGCCAAACCGCCACCATATCATATCAAGAAAATCATTCAACAAATCACACCAGACGTGGATCGAATTCCCAACATGGGGTTCTATAACTAGAGCACCCAACCATGGAGCCACATGGGCTTTTGTTGAATAACTTGCAGTGCCAAGTTATTTTGTATTGCAAATAGAGAGTATTTTTGGCTTTTTGAGGCCATATGGAGACCTTTTTTAGCACAGGAAGAGCCTAGATATGGGTTTTTGGGCCTTCCGGATGCATCTGCAACATTTGTTTCTTTATTAGAGAAGTCATTTTTCTAGTCTATTCTCAGTGTGATTTTGGAGAAAGACCATCTCAACACTTCATTATGAAGCAATTGTATTTGTGCTTTTTTATTCAGAATGAGTACTGTTAGAGTCGGTCTAGTAGCCCTCCATCAGCGATCAAAACTCTTTGCATTTGCATAAGTAGGTGTCTCATCAGTGTCATCTCATTGCATTCCATTAGGCATGCCATAACCCTGATGGAGGAGCTGGTGTCTTTATTCCCCTTTTGGCACTGCTGGATCAAGTTGTTTCAGTCAATAAACTCTTTCAAAGTTGTTTGTCTTGTCTTAAGGTCAAAAGTCCTAGGTCTAGGGTTCAGGTCCAATTTGTCTTTGAGGTCATGTCTTTAAAAGTCAATAAATGCCCAGCAGGCCAGAGGGATGACAATATTTCCTCAAAAGATTTCATCTTGTACAGCTAATTTTTACCTTGGATTTAAAAACCATGTTTTTAAAGACAAGGTCATTTTCTCATTTTGTAAAAGGTTGTAAAAATTCATCGAAAGTCAGTATGCAGCCCTGGTCCCCTTTGCCAAGATTCCTCAGAAGCTATCCCTACAAAAATTTTCAAGAAAAAGCATGAGTTCAACCAATTTCAGGACAAAAGGAAACCATAAAGTCAGCAGCATTTAAATTTTGAAACAGTGTCACTTGTAAACATTAGAAAGAGGGTTTGAGGGGAAATTAATTTAAATCAAGCCTATAAAGCCCCTCTCTCCCTCCATTTGATTATCATTTGCCTCATAGCAATAGTGAAAGGCGATTTGGAGACAAAATCGGGCGGAATTGCAGAGAGGATCTGTGTGCGACCCTTCCACAGCTGTGAGCGACCTGTTGGGTGGGCGCGACTCGTCCAGGGGGTTCCAACAGTTAGAAAGTAATACGGGCGCGACCTCTTGGGTGTGCGTGACCCTTCAGTCCTGCACGCGACCTGTCAGGAGCTCACCTACAACAATTACTTATAAACTTCAAGAAGACCCCAAATCTCCTCAAGCTTGTCAGGTAGGCCTTCAATCATATAAATTATGGTTTGCTAAAGCTTGAAGAAGATCATGATCATATTTTCAAAGCCTTCATTTGCAAGTAAAGACTCCATGTGCTTTTGCTTGAAAATGTCAAAGTTGCTAGGGTTTGTTTTGCTGTTTTAAGGTATTCCTTTCATTCCTATTTTTCCTACATTTTCCCACCTCCCATTTCTTACTCCCTTATCACTGTTATTTAATTTCCCTACCAAAAATATTAAGAAATCAAAAATCAAACCCTAGACCCTACCTCCCATAACATCCTTGCAAATGAAATTGTATGATGATGTATATGTCATAATTCTTCCCCTAAACTCCCTGTTTCATATATTTTTCCCAATTTCCCTTCCAAGTGTCCCTTCCCTAACATTTCCCTTGTGCTACTTGTCCCCTTGAAACAACATTTCAAAACAGTTAAAACAGCAGATTTTAAAGCAGAAGCAGCAGTACAT
>APFE031611969.1:0-10260 GCA_000404065.3 Pinus taeda
CGTCTTATGTCAATGTGAGATTGATTCTTCTTCAAAACCCTGTTTTGAAGAAGAAATCATTAAATGTGTTTTAGATTATGTAATTTATTCTCCAGCTCTTCAAAAGGCAGCAGCGACTTCAAGCTCCTATCCCTGCACAAGCACAATTCAAAACATCATCAGCAATCAGAGACAAATTCGGGTTCAATGAAGATACAGTTTTCAAGGTGTCAAGAAGCTAATGCTGACCAAGTTCGTCTGGTTTCTTATTGGCTTTGTCTGAAAATGACTGGACGACGAGATTTTGAGACTCTTAGAAAAGGTAGAAATTATAGAAATTTCATCTCTGGTGTGTTTAACAAACATTTTTAAATTCTTTGGGAGGAGCACACTGCAGGAGGCAGCCGAAAACTGTATTCTGGCATTTAAAACTGAGGGTGTTAAGCTCCACAAATTGTCAGATTTCATATGTGAGTTTGCTCTAAGCTTTACAAACATGGAGCTTAAGAAGATCATATTGATTTTCAAGAGTATGCATGAAAAGCTTGAAGTAGAGCCTTCCTCCTCATCATACAACACAACTATATAATGCCATTATGGTAGGATAGTTCAGAGAGAATAACATTTGCAGAGCATTGGCAGTTCTCAAACAGATGAAGAATGAAAATGTAAAAGCAGATGCAGATACATACTCTTCATAGTGTTCTTAGCGTTACATGTGGGAGACTATCTAGTCACCACAGCAGCAGGGAAGGAACCAACGAACTTCTGAATAGGTTTTGCGAGACAGAAGGTGAACCTTTAGAAGAGGCTCTTGCTCGTGTTCGACGTTGTATCAGTGGTGGACCATGGTGGCTCTCTGGAAAACAGTGAAGATGGTGATAGTCATCCTGAAGTTGTTTCAGATTCTGTTACAGTGAATCTCCGTTTTCCGATGAGTGGATCGCGTATAAGAGTAGCTGGAAGGTTAAACCTTGTGAACGTATGGGTTGTTTTGATATTCAATCTTTGATAGAGCTCACCCAGCATACACGAAAGCAGTAGTGCCCTATATGTCTGAAGAATGTTTCATTAGAGAACATTGCATCGGTAATGAAAAATTATCCAGAGGATGTTTGTGAAGTCGAAGTGAAATCCGATGCTTCTTGACGTCCAAAATGTAAAGGTGAAGCAAGATCCCACAAACAATAGCGCTTTCCAGATGGGTCCTCGCCTATCACCAAAGGAGATGCCCAAAATGAACCTCAAATTTTAAGTTGGTGAAACAGGGGGATCATATATCAGAAAATCATAATGTTTTGAGAATAGGGATGAAGCGAAATCGTGATGGAGATTGGGAACTTAATGGAGTTAATTTTGGTTTACAAGCTGCTTCACGGTTTTGAGGTTCAGATAATCATGTTCAAGGTGGATTAGCAACAACAACACTTAGTACATCCGAAGCTTTACCAGAGGGAAATGGCTTTTAGTTCATCCATAGTAGTTTTTCCATGCATCCCATGCCTTTGGGAGAAGTGAGCTCAGTGTCATATAACGCAAATGCTCACTTTGATTTATTTGGGGCGAATGATGCTGAGTTGAATCCACCACATTGGCCAGTACATTCACAGAATGCAAAATTTCAGTTGTTTGAGACACAGGGGAATGCATCATCACTTTTAGAGATGGATACATCAGTGTTGAACCGTGTTGAATCAGAACTTCCTGGTGACATGCATACTAAAAGAGAGCACCATTGTTCTCATTGTGGGCACTTGGGGAAGAAAAGAGATCATAGGAGGCTTTAATTGATATTTAACTTAAACTCGTTTTCTTTCGCAGGAAATCACCAACCGAGATATTATGTAACGGTAGCATCAGATAAGATCGCATGAACTGTGCCAACAAAGATTACATGTGATATATTGCATTTAAAACAAGTTTGCCAAAAGGATAAATGAAGAGAATATATGGAAATAGGGATTCAAATCCCTCATCACGCTTTTTACTCAACAAAGCGTATTTATGGCAAACGAATTTTTTTCTAAACTTCGTGCCACTGATGGATTTCCAAACGAAGAAATGATATATTTCTTGGTCAAGAAAACACAGGCCTTCCTGAATTTTGTTCTTGGAAAGCCCCTCAAATGGAACTTCTTGAAGACTTCTTAGAGCATCATTTATACAGGCATCGATCATACACACGCCAATAGAATCCTCCCTCTATGCTCTATGTTGTTTCTGAGGGATATGGTGGCAAGTAAGGTAGGGTTGAATGCACAAGAAAAAACTGGATTTTGTATAATAGATACACTCCACATTCCAAGTGCTATTTTGGTCTAACAGCAAAAGGGAAAATGTAACGTGGCAGTCGTTGCAATATCTGAGGCATTCGATTCATCTCAGGGAAATATGTGGCAGCATGGAAACGACCTTTAGCAGACACTTGCCGTGACATGTTGGGAGAGAATAAAAGTCAAAAGCCAAATTTAAATACAGATAACTATCCCAGCACAGAAATCGAATTGGTTGATCTATTTTGGGTCTTCAAGCTGCAGTTCAGGAAATATAGCTATGCGTCCTACTAATTCATTGGTCATCAACAAACAAATACAACGCTATTCCTTTTAGAACAGAGTTTTCCTATTTTTTATTATTATTGATGTAACTGCTCCTTGTTTTTATCAATCAGTTAACACTTCTCATAGTTTATTTAATGTATAAAGATAATCATTTAAAGAGGAAAAAGGAGAAAGTTGTGAGTGCTGAGAGCTGGTGGAGAAAAAGAGAGCTTCTATTGTACAGTCATTGACAGAGATTTTTAATGAAATTACACAGCTCTGACTTCTGAGATTCCTGTGGTATGAAAGTTAGCATAAGTTTTTATTCTGTAATCTTTTATGTTTCATTTCACTTCATAATCATTTCTGAGTGAACAAATGAAGTGTTTTAGGTAGAATTCATAGTATTATATGCTCTGCTATAAGTTTTGTTCTGTTCAATGTTTTCTACTGTTTAAGGAGGATTCAGGTATTGTTTGCCCTCCTTAGCCCTCACCAGTCTTGCCATCCCATTTAATCTCAATTTGAATTTAAATTTCTTGCCTACCTTGCTCAGTCGATAATACTTGGTTATTCCATTATTTCTCTGCTCAAACTTTTTTGGTGACTTTTGCCCATGCAGCCCAGAAAACCCTATCATTTTTATTAAAAACCCTTGATAAGTTTACTAAGCCCTAAAATCAGTGTTACCCTATTGGTCATCTCATCTATTGAAGATTTTAAACGAGAAATAGACCGGAGAGAGCCTTCTCCTGCCCGTGGGCTAACTACGAGGCCCAAATGGTTGAATGTTGCCTTGAGGTTTTGCCTTTCTCACAGCCCTGAGGGAAATTTCAAAGTGGCTAACAGGGTACAGTAGATTATGGTCTGACTATACAAGGCAGCGAGATGGAGTGAGATTGGCAGGATACACTGAATTCTGATTGGCAGCGTATGTGCCTTCTGATAGGAAGAGCACTTCAGGGTGCTGTTTTGGGTTGGGTTCAGTAGTAGTGTCATGGTTCAGCCGGAAGCAGCAGTTAGTAGCACTGAATTCAGCGGAAGAAGAGTATATGGCAGCCAGTCTAGCTAGTTGTGAGGCCATCTGGCTTTGCAAGATGTTGTTTGGCTTATTTGGTCAGCCGTTAAGACCTTCAGTGATTTACTGTGATAATCAGAGTTGCATTAAACTCACGGAGAATTCAGTATTTCATGATAGGTCAAAGCATATCGGGATCAGATATCATTTCATCAAAGACTATGTTCAGAAGGGAGCTGTGAAGCTTGAGTATATTTCCACTGATGAGTAGGTTGCAAATATTCTTACCAAAGCCTTACCATGGGGCAAGCATGTCTACTTCAGAGACAAGATGGGTGTGGTGAGGAACACCTTCCTCGGTAAGAGGGAGTGTTGAAATTTGGTACCGAAGGACAGGAGGCTCCCTTAGGCTTTGATCTTTGGCCTAGGGAAAAGTGTCCAAAAAGAATTTAATTTTTCTCCTAAAGTGACTTTATAATTTTTATAAAGTTAAATCTAATTTAAAAGTGACTTTAAGTGATAACGTTACTAAAGTTTAATTTTAAAGTGACTTTTATAAAGTCAATGAAAAATTAGAAAGGAAAAGTGACTTTGGAAATAAATGACTAAGTGGGTTTTTATTAAAATGGGGTGAATTAAAAAATAGAAAGTGAAATTTAAATGTGCATTTAATCTCAGCCATAGATCTAAATCTATTTCATCCATTGGATTTATGGATCACCCAAAAGTCACTTAGGATTAGATTAAGGGAGGAAAAGGAGGAAAAGATCATTCATTCTTTCATGAGCAGATTAAGAGAGAGAGAGAAAGAGAGCAAAGGAGTTTCTGGACAAGGAGGAGAAGGAGGCAGCATCTTGGCACACATACCAAGGCAGTATTTAAGAAAATCCTTACAGCTGAATGAGCCAGCAGTAAAAGGCAGATTTTTGCTAAGCACACAGTAAAAGGCAGATTTGTTTTTGCACAGAACTCGAGGCAGCTGATTTTTTGCACAAAAATCGAGGTCCGTACAGTCTGTCCGTACATCCTGTCCGTACAATCCATACAGCAGCCCATACCGTCCGTACAGTAGCTTTACAACATTGTGTTGCTGTTTGGAAATTTCCAGTGGGTTGTGAGGCTCAAAAATCGAGATAAGTTGGAAATTTGCTTGCTGATTTTGCTGATTTTTGCTGAAATTTCTCACTGTAAAAAAGACATTTTCCAGAAATAAAGAAGAGCTCTCAAACTGGTTTTCCCCAAGAGTTATAGGGGGTTTTTCCAGGGTCACATTGACCAAAAATCTCCATGTTTAAATGTGTTTTAATGGCTGTTTGTTACTGTTGATTTTTATTTCTGCAATTTCTAGCATTCTGTAAAATTTCCAGAATTTGTGTTTTCAGAAAAAATTATTTTTTCAGTTGTTAAATGTATGGTTATGGGAAAGGGCATTTAACTATATGGGAGAAATAAGGAGAAACTGAAAACCGGGGTGGGAAAACAGAAATTTCTACATTCAATTGTTCCTAGAGATATTTCACTTTCCTCTCAGTGACATAACAAAGTGTTATACTTATTAAGTCCATGGTGAAAGGTTCCTTCCTCTTGTCAAGCACTATAGGTCTCTCACTGGTGATTTGCATTGGTGAAAAGTGTAGAGTGACATAAGTTTTCTTTGCATGCTCCATAATTATGTTCAAGCTATGGTCAAACTTGAAATTATTTAGGTTGATCGCATTCTTCATTTTTTTTGGTATGATACTCATGTTTATCTCTAGAATATGGTCTCCTGTGATCTCTGTGATTGTTGGTGGGGTTGGATCAACCTCCATTACAACTGAGTCTAGCTAAGTTTTTGGCTCTGGCTCTGGTTCTACTTGCTGAACTTGGAGAGCCTCCTCCTTTGCCCTAGCTTCTACTTCATCTTGTATTTTTTTTTCTTTTGCTTGTTTCATCTTCTCTTCCTCATGGGGGCTTCATTGGGGGAGAAATACCATATCACATGTATTCGTAGTGGGGGATATATATTGAGGAAAAAATGATAATATATTGAGTATATAATAAGGGGGTAAAGGGTTTTTATATTGACAGGTATAAAGCATGGAGCTCAAAGTTAATGAAGGTTATAAATGAATATAAAATATGTTAATAAAAAATGGATACCTACAATATTGAGTGAAAGTAGGGGTTTTTAAAATTAGAAAGGTGTATTGGGTTCCTATTAGTAGTGGGTTAAATAATGTAATTTTTAAAGGTATTTTCCAATATGTAGTCAAATTAAGGGTATTGTTTAGTATGCCACGAACACACATGATATGTCAGAGGTTCATTGAGTGAAGCCCCCTGAATCTTCTTCTTCTTACTTCTTTCTTTTTTCTTTCTCAAGCTTCCTTATCTCTTCTACCTTTCTTCTTTGCTCCCTTTATTTAGTCATTTCCTGCTTCTTTTTCTCTTTGAACACCAATACCTGAGTTGCTTTGGTAGCCTCCTGTGCTATATGCGTTGCTTCCTCTTCCTATTTGAGTTTCTCTTCTTATTCCCTCTAGATAACTTCCTCTTAGGCTTCTTGCTACTAAGTCAATGTATCAACTGCCTTCCAAATATTTTCCTCTTTTGTAGTGGTATATGTGTAATTGATTCTTAACATAAATGCCACAAAATTCAAGGCATTCTTTTGCTACTCTTCTTATGTCTAGGTCTTTGAATAATATTCCCATGTGAATATGTAGGACCTACAATGATCCTTCATTATGGATCTGGGATCATGTCTATGAAACGTTAGACCCCTAAGATGGAAAGTCTCAACACATCTGAATCATCTTTAAATATCTTGCTATCTTTCATCTCATAAGCTCATAGGTGGAAAGGCATGTCATGCTAGGGATGCTTCTTTGTCCTCAAGATAGATCCACCTACCACTATGTAAACCTGGTAAGTTATTTCTTTCAATACTACCTTATCAGTTATGAATATGGCTAGTGAATGGGGAGACTTCATTCCTCCAAAACTCTAGTTTAGGTACCCTCTTGATCCGTGAACCAATCATCCATCGAAGGTACTACTTGCCTAGCTCTCCTTGACATATAGGGGGGAACTTCATTAAACAAAACATCATATAAAGGCATCAAGAAATTGTGGCATTTATGTGCATACATTGACACATAGTGGCCTTGCCCTCCTAAGAAGATTTTGAAATAAATATGAATTGGTCCTTCATGAATGGTCCACCTCCATTTCATGACTAGGAAATCTATCTTGGCACAAATTGTTTCTAGAAGATATGAAACCATGTAGAACCAAGGATGATAGCCTTTTTGAAAATCTATATGTGCTTTCTCAATATTGTCCCTAAGAGGCCCGACTAAGATATATTCCCAGTTAAAGATCTTCCCCTCAACTACAAAAACATACATAAGTGGGACCCAATCCTCAGAGAAGGTTTCAAAATTTTATCTTCCATACAATATGCATAGCATAAACATTACTAATTGAAAGGGAGTCTTCAACATGTTAACAATATACTCTTTGTTTCCCCTCATTTTGAATGTCCCTTTGTTGGTCCACCACTTCTTAAGCAGTTCATTGGGAATAATATTGAAGTTGATTAGCCAATCTTCATACAAGCACACTTCCATCTTGGGAATTTGATAATACATTTCAATGTTAGAAGCATGGAAGGAATCAATGGGTTTGTTGTGTCTATCTTTCATCATGACTTGATTATGATCTACATGTTAAATCAACCACTTCATAAATTATGCACATGGAAAGATAGCTAGGTGGGAAGCCACCTTCTACAAATATGATCTCTTAACAACTTTTTACACCTTGGAATTTAGATCATATGGGGGAGGTTTGTCTCTTTGAAACAACTAATAGACCTCTAATCATGCGTATGAGGTATGCTTATCAATATAACAAGGAGTATCCCATAATTAAGGACCAAATGAGTTGGTTCTTCATCATCTGAGGATTCAACCATTGGGGTCTTGCTACTAAGCCTATCTCTTGGATTTGGACGTGATTCTCCTCAAAAATCCAACAAATAAAAAACACACATTCCAAATATTAGCTTAAACAATGAAATGCAAGAAATTAAGGTTTTTGGGTTTCAAGGATAGTTGAGTTTGAGTGAACAACACTTTCAATGTTGATGAAAAATAAAGCCTCTAGGTTCCCTATATTTACCATGATATCTGAGTGATTTTTTCATGGAAAATATCACTTATATACTAGGGAGACAAATATGATTTCTAGGCAAAAGGGATTACTCATGTGTCTAACTTAGAAAATAAAAAATAGTTACAATACTGAGCTAGAAACATAAAAATTTCTCTATGAAGAGAAACCATAGGTGCTTTGGAGAAAACCCTAGGTATCATGATAAAAATCCATGTTTGATCATTCTTGGGCTATGAAAATCCATTTCCTAGGTTTTTCTATGATGAGCAAGTGATATTTTGGCAAAAAATCAACTACTGGAGAGCTAGGGCACAACCAAGGGTCAACTTGGGGAAAGAATGAGAGAGAAAAACTAAAGGAGCTAGCAATGAGATGTAATGGCTCTAGAACCATCTTTAAAGGATTTTATGTCGATGAAATATGTTTTTTCTTGCTAGTAAAATCTAAATCAAGCGATAGAAGTGCACATTGGGATAGTGAGGGCATAAGTCCAAGAGAAAACAACATAGCACTGTTATCAAGAATGATAAAAGTCATTTAAAATACCTTTAAAACTTATTTACTGGGTGAAGGATAAGCATGAGACAAGATTTCACTGGTAAAATTAACTACTGGGTAAAATATTGTGGCAAAATACTGTAAGCAACAAAAGAAAAGTAAATAAGCATTAAAATAAACTTACTTGGGGTTGAGATAGTTGTAGCTAAAGCTGACCTGGAAAATTAGGATAAAAAGCTCCTTTAACCTCAAGTGATTCGACCTCCAAATAAAGAGTTCGGATTGTGTGAAGAAAAGGGCGATCTCTTCATTTTTTTAAGTGTTCTACTAGGAGATTTTACGTGGATAACTTGAGTAATTTCTTTCTCACACATGAGATTTTCTCCTTTTAATATATTTTTAACGCAAAGTAAAGAAACTAAAAGATTAAAATATGACTTTAAAAGCAAGAGGAAACTTTTAAAACTCACAAAATCTACATTTTAACACTGAGTAAATTATGCACTATAGTGTTGGCTTGAGGGCTACTTGGGCATTATAGCACTCCTGTGTTGTTCAACTAAGCACTATGCTCAAGGAAGAGGATCAAAAAGTTAGTTAACAAGTAAAAATTGATGATGTACCACTATCTTAAGGGTTTATTAGATGTTATAACATTGGCCAGAGGTTTAGCAAAGTGTTATGGAATCTTGAAGAGAGAGAAAAATCATCTTAATAAAGAGGCCAAAAAGAGAGTATAGTGCTACACAAGAGGTCATCAGAGCGCTACGAAGACTTGAACAAGATAAAAGGGGGAAAGGAGGAATAAAAAAAGGTTAGACTTGTGCTTGTAGTGATAGACGAGAGCTCAAAGGATCACTATAACGTAGGCTTAAGGTCCATGAGGCACTATAGTGAGTGGGAAGGCTCAAAAGCCAAGTTTCAAGCTTAATTTTGAGGTTGCACCACTGAAATAAAGGTCAAGGTGTTGCTATAGTGTAGGTTAGAGGCCAAAGGGAGTGCTACATAAGGTGAGAAGGACTCAAATCTCTCAAAGGGCCGCCCTAGTAGGCTAGAACATGAAAGTTTACATGGTGCTTTTTGACTAGCCAAGCAAGTTGAATTAGTCTCACAAGTCTACCTCCAATACCTTAAGTTAGGGGTTGATTAAGGCTCATAGAAGTTAGAAATAATTGACAAGTTGATCCCTGCATTGCCTTGAAAAAGTGGGCCCCCTCAATTCCCTCTAGGCATAAAACACTAGGAGATATTTGAGGAGGGTTATTGTAGCATCTATAACACACCTGTAAATGATAAAAGTTTGCAAAAACAACAAGTTTGTAGTGCCTTTCAAGCCAACTAGGAGTGTGGAAACACATTAGGATCAAGTATCCATGGGTGCTAATGCTAGGGATATAAAATATTAATGAAATAACAACCCAACATAATATTTATGGAATAAAACACAAAGATACAACAATTTGAAGTGACATTTGCATAAATTGGAGGGCTAACCCTCCTAGGGTTATGGATAGATTTTCTCCCAATCAAAATATAACACATTCCAACACTTAGGAGAATAAAAATACATTTAAATGAGATGAATATTTAATTAAAACTAATCAGAATAAAAAGTATGGTTTATATGGTTAGATTTCACCTTGTTACCTTCAAACCTCATGCTAAGGCTTCATAATTCCTTCTAGAATATGGTTGTGAATTTGTTCTAGATTTGATGACCTTGAAAACCCCTCAAAAAATGACGTTAGAGCAAAATTATATCCACAAAAAAGAGGGCCAATTTTATCTTAGGCCCTTTGATGTTGTAAGAGAGGCATCAAAACCATGATGTCCACCTTGAAATGAGAATATTTTGTTATTTTATCATGTACATTTTTTGGTATTTTCTATTTTATTATTTGTATGGATTTTTCAGTAATATGAATAAATAAAAGACAATAACTTGAATATTGTAAAAATGGGTAGTTGGTTGTTGGATTTAGGGCCTATAATTCCTTATCTTCTCTAGGGCTTAATGGGCTAGAGATGAATGCCCCTCTTAAATTGGATATTTAATGCTTGTGG
>APFE031611976.1:9490-45274 GCA_000404065.3 Pinus taeda
AATCACTCTGAATTCACCTAGTGCTCAGACTTCCTGTGTGTACTTACGAGTTGATGGTTATTTGATGAATGTCTTGAATGTTTAAACATTACATGCCTTGGCTTCTATGAATAAACAGTAAATAGTTTACTGAAAGATGTTTAACTCCATGAGCCCAATGGA
This sequence comes from Pinus taeda, assembly GCA_000404065.3. Lineage (NCBI taxonomy): Eukaryota > Viridiplantae > Streptophyta > Pinopsida > Pinales > Pinaceae > Pinus > Pinus taeda. Next base: position 9,653 of record APFE031611976.1, read on the forward strand.
AGAAATGTTATGCTGTCTGTCCAACCAGCAAGTTTAATAAATTCTCGTTTCAAGAGTTAGCCGTCTTTGTGCTTAAAGATAAATCAATAGTTTGTTTTGAGAGAGCCCTCTCAGGTTAGGGAGGCTAATCCCTAGCTAAAAGCCTGGTCTGAAACAGTTACATAAGGTCTTACTGATTAGCAGCCATCAGTACAGGTTTTGTGATAACAGATGGAATCTTTCTTTCTTTCTTCTCGTAGATGGTGTTTCATCAACATGATCATACAGTTCCCTAAAACATGCATACCATACTATCGGCTGTAACTTTGTCTCTATCTTATATCTTTTCAGCTCCCTATACAGGGATAAATCAGGGAATAGTTGTATCACTTGTTATTTCTTTTCGTGGTTATGGAACACTGGCAATTACAGCTTGTTTTTGTATATATCTGACAGTGCCAAAATGGCTTATGTTTTGAACAATAGTTCTCATTTGTAAATCTTTACTTTGATTATTAATACAAATACAAATTATGTTTTTTTTCATACTGAAAAAAAAACCGTCATCATTTTGCTTCTATAAATTTATTTTATTAGTTATATATAAATAAATAAAAATTTAAATAATGTAATTTTTATATTCCATATTTTTTCTAAAATCTAAATTTTAATACAAATTAAATTAGATACCAATTAAATGATTCCTACCTTAATTAATATACAATCTTTTACCTTTTATGCTTCTTTTGATGCACACTTTTTTAACATTTTATAAATATACTTTAATAAATAGATTTCATTGTTCTAAAACTACTATTTTTATTATTTTTCTCATTATATTCATGTGTATGACTCACCATTAGTTCAATTCTACTATATTTAGTTTTGTATTAAAAAAAAACATGTTTTATTTATTTATTATTTTTTTTATGTTTACATTTTACTTTTTTATTTCTCATTTTCACATTGTTTACCCATCATGATTGTTTTAGGTGTACCATCGATATAAACACAAATTAACTAAATTATAATTTCATACTATTATTATAAGATTAGTATCACTTTTTTATTTCTCATTTTCACATTGTTTACACATCATGATTGTTTTAGGTGTACGATCTCATGATGAATGCACACTGAATCATTAGAAAGTTCCAAAGATTATTGTAATATCCCTCAACCCACGTTACATTAATTAAAATTATTATTATTTATTCCATCAAGAATTCGTTTAGAAAACTAATTTGAACCATTGTGAAATTAAATGGTCTCTTGAAGACAAGAATAAGTAAATGAATGAAAGAGGGTCGTAAAGCTTATGAGCGGTTACAAAACTACCATAAAAATTACTCAATCACTAAGTATTAACATTTCAGAATCTTACTACGTGCTTTGAAGAAAAAAACAAGTCATGGAAAGCCTAAGTAAGTTTTGCTCGATGGTAATTTTGTTACTTCCTTCTTGATGGGCATGCAAGAAGAACCAAATGATAGTAATTTTGTTACTTCTCGATTGATATACAAGAAGAACCAAATTTCAATTGGGTGGGGAAGAAGTTGTGTCTAGTTAATATTTGGTAGGAGTGGGTTTAATGAGAGAATGTCTTTTTCTCTAGTTATATATCTTTGTGTAACATACATATAACGAGACATCATGGGTTGTTTTTATTAAGTTTAATTTTATTTATGTTATTTAACTATTAAAATTATTGGGTTTAAAATAGCCAAAATAAATACTGTTAATTATTATTTAAAAGACTTTGGACCAGATTATTAAAAGAATCAAAGAAAGAGTTGAACAAACTTAAAGTTACAATTGCTCCTTCATCCTTTTTCTTTAAAGGGAAGAGAGCGCAGAACCCTGGGGATTGGGAAGGGGAGGATTGTGTTGCATTCTTCTTTGAGCTAGGGAGAGAAAGTTGAGGTAACAAGCTGTTAGGTACGAGACTTGAGACTGGAGAGAGTCCTAACACCCAAGGTACCCAACTGTTCCTTATTGGCAGAAGTGGAAGGGCTCGGAAGGGAAACCTGGACGTAATTGCCAGAGGTTGGGTGGTGAGATCTTGCGATTATTTAATATATACGTAACGAAATAAAGATAAGTGATACTAACATGGTAATCATTATGAGTAGAATAGTTTCAATGTTTACTGTAAATTGAAATAACATAGTAATAGTGAATGACTTGTTTACTGTAAGTAGATAGTTTGGAAATGGTTTAGCATAGATAATGATCATTCACTAATTTCTGAGTAGAATAGTAAGGCAAATAGATGATGCATGCTTTCCTAATGGATATTGATACACATCTAGAGAATTGTACAACTGTTAGTTAGCAGTCAATGTTGAACCAATAAGCAAAATAACATTAGAGACGAATGTCGAAGTCAATGTTGAACTAATAAGCAAAATAGCATTACAGACGAATGTCGATTTAACCTGGAAACACATAAGTATATAAACTATAAAGTAGGTACCTATCAGTTTTCTGCTAGAAATAAATAAATAAATTATACGAATTGTAAACATATTCATATAGCAATATATATGTCTAAATATCAGACCTTGTCATACACATGAATTTCCTTAAACTGTAGAAAGAAGTCAACTTGCAAACCCTTCCCCATGCTTCCATTTAATTAAATGATTTCTTTACAGTTCTTTACATACCTAGGGTTTGAGCTATAGACAAGTTCATAAAGAACCCATCAATAGCCATGTACCCCGGTTTCTTAAAACTAAACCATGAATTCTAATCATATTGATCACAAATATGTACATAAAGCACTTTAAACAAAAATGAATGCCATAGCCTGCACAACGACTCAGAAGAAAATCATGCAAAACAAATAACCCTCGGTAATCAACCAAATCCCAAAGCTCAACAAGTGATTATACATCAATGAGGGTTTACATAAATAAACACCAAAAATTCATTAATAAGTCTGATATAATTATATTCTGTCGAATCCAGTCTAGTTGAAAAACATTTCACAAAATTACAATAAGTTATGTCATATGCTCAATAGATAATTGAACTATATTAATTCTGGGTGGCTAGTATGAACAGAAATAAACCCAAAACCTTAATTAATATTACAATTCATAGTCTAGAACTCATCTTGGCTGATGCCGCAACATCAAACAAATTACAACTCTTGAAACCATCTATCTCAGAGAGTGATTCTCTGAACCAAGGCACAATAAACGAGTTTTCCAACGCACCTGGAAGGAGTAGGAAGAAGTGGAGACTAGCACTGGAATCGTCCTCAACAATGCAAAAACTAAATGAGGGTTTTGAACCAGACCTTGAGGTAATACCTACACAACAAGCAACCATGAGCAAAAGACCACTTGTGTAATAACTCGAGAGCAACATCAACCATGAAATGTATGTAGGCTTACCTATATGTGAGCTAGGAACCCATTGAAGCTACGACTAGACCTGTATGGAACCGGACCACCTCAGCGAGGAAAGAATTGGAAAATAATTGCAAGAAGACTCAACAACATTATCACAGTGTAACAGATGTTACCTCGGAACGTCAAAGCAATGATCCTTTCTTCAAGATCGCTAAGGACCTTGTCAGGCTCTCCATTGTTGCCCAAAATGCCAATAACCCATTAAACAACTCCAGAACTATCATAACCCAACCTTAGTGGAAGAAACAAGGCATAACAACATAATACGAGCAGGATGGGGACGAGGATGGCACCTAGAGTCTCAGAGGTGAATTGGCCGAAGAGTTTCATAAGTTCGCCATGACAGAGCAGAGCGCTGAAGCAAAGACTAACCAAATGAATTATCCCTTCCACCAAAACAGTCGAGAAACCCTTTAACTAGGCTTAAACAATCAAGACCGTCAATCGACGTCGATCGGACGATAGTCAAACAACCAACCCAACCTCGGGATCCTTCCACGGTAAGTTAGGTGAGGGAATTAACACCATCGCAGGTGGCAAGGACAAGCACGCATAATCCAGGCAGGAGGACACCTTGGGACTCTGTGACTTTAATGGAAGGAAACCTACTCGAGGACGATGAAGGAGCACGGGAATAATACCGGCAGCGGTGGAATGTACCATGTAGGTTGCCAGCGTGGTGATCCCTTTCCAACTCCACAACTCCAACTCTAACCCAAATCACAAACGTTAACCCAATTCATTACCACAGCAATCATACAAGTCCACGTTATGATGGACCAAGGGGTAGACAAGGCATTAGTATTATAATAATTAATGCTTGTTAGATTAACAAAATAAATTATTTTTTTTTATATATACATAGGTAGGATGTTAGACTCTCTTTAATTTTTGGATTCACAATGATATTATGTATACTTAGTGATATTATAATTACTCATATCTGCACTATGATATCCATGGCACATTTTATTTGGTTCTTCTTTTTAACTAGTACAAATGGATTTTTCACATGTTTGTTGCCGCTAGATTTTTATTGGAGAATGAATGGGAAAAGGGCCACGAGTCTAGTTGGGCTAAGAGATTCCAAGATTTATAAATAAGTAATATGTGCTAATTTTCTTGCATAGAAAAAATGCATATAATATTTCTTTGTGTGCGTTGAAAGATTAAAAAAAAGCATATATATATATATATATATATATATATTATATATATATATATATATTTTATAAGAAATAGGTTCTTTGCAGACATAACTATTATGTTTGATTTTTTGGATAAATATATACTTGCATAGATAAGCGTGAATGCAAACATGAGAAAAAGAATAACTATATTGTTAGATGACTTGAAAAATAAATAAGTATTTAAATACACAAACAATTGCATAGAAATATCACTTACATAAAAAGATTTGCACATGAAATAATAAGAGTGAGGTTGTTCTCTTGAAGTTTGTCTACAAATTTTGTGTATGAAGTGGTAAGAATCAGGATTTATTTTAGGAACTTTCTTATGAATTGTGTGTGTGTTTTTAGAAAATAATTTTTTGGAAACTTGCTTATCAATTATGTGTATATAGAGATAAAAACCCATGTTTGTTTTTGGAAAATATTGTGTGTTTGTATGCCTAGAAGGAATGACGATTGTGTTAGGAAGAACACATGTTTCATGCACAAAATAACAACTATTGTGTTAGGATTTTTTGTATAAGGAATAAGTTCTTTGCATGCACAAAATATAGCACTACTGTGTTCGATTTCTTGGAAAGTCAGATTCTATTTTGGAATGTGTAGATGTGTAAAAGTAATTACCTTATGCATTTCCCATTTTTGGAAATACAAGACATAGGTCTCTCTTGATAAATAATGTATATAAAAGGTAAAGAAATCATGTTAGATTGCATGGAAAGAACCACTTTTGAGGTAAATTTATTTAAAGAATATGTGTGATATGCACAAACTAATAATCACTGTGTTAATTTATCTTAGAAGAATATATGGTTATTTGCCACCATCTTGAAAAGAGAAAAGTGGGTTTGCATGCATAAAGAATAGTTACTAGGCATCTGATTGCTTGAAGAAGAAACATGTGTTGCATGCCGGGAAATATATATATATATATATATATATATATATATATATATATATATAGAGAGAGAGAGAGAGAGTTACTATGCTTTTGACTTATTGGGGAAAATCAACATATGCTTATGCATGAACCATATTAGTAACCATTTCCTTTAAAAGGAAATATGTTGAGGTGTATAAAACTATAGCCATGATATTAATTTGCATGAAGGAATATGAGCTATTATGTTACTATGATTTTGGAAAATTTATATTGCATGAAAGAACATGTTAATTCTTTTGTGGAAAAGATTATGCACTAGCATGCAAGATCTAGTTAGCTTCTTGTGGGAAAGGGATATCTGTGTTTATGCAAGAAGAATAGTTATCTTATTAATGAACAAGTGGTTGCATGCAAGAGATAATTACTAATGTGTTAACTCTCTATCTTGGAATAGGGCATGCATTTTCATGTACTATAGTTATTGCAAATAGTTCTCTTTTGAAATAAAATTGTTGAAATGTTGTCAGAATGAACATGCAAATTGCATGCACAAGATTAGAATATATTGTGTAAGATTTCCCTTAAAAGGGGAGATACATTGTATGCATAATAATAATAATAGTTGTTGTATTGGAAAAATTACTTAGTTACATGCACAAAGAACTAAGGGGCTAACTTTCTTTGGGTAAGTTTTATTTAATTAAATGCACGAGAATCAAAGTTAAGATGCTAATGTCCTTTAAATGAAAATAGATGGTTACAGTGGCTATCCTTTGGAAAATAATGTGTGAGTGTGTAAAGCGAATATTCGTTAATGTGGTATTTATTTTGTATACATGCTTTGATGGTTACATGTTTATAACTAATGCATTTGCAATGTTGATAAAGGAAGCATGTCACGATATTTTGCTTACATCTCATGAATGTAAATGAATAGATGTTGAATCATCACTAGTATAGATTATGAATTGGTTGATTAATATTTTATGTAATCATGATATCAACGTATGATGACGACAACAATGAAAGGAAATGATATATTATGTTTAACATGGTGGAAGGAAAATAATTAATGGTCCATTCAAATGGCTACGAATTGTAGGATGGCCCACTAGAGGATCAACCAGGCCACAAAGATATAAATATTGAAGATTTGTGGGTAAATGATATCATGATGATTGTAATAACTTTTAGATAGATATTGTGTATTTAAATTACATTTACTTGTAAGATGTTATGACAATGGTTAAGGGATGGACTCCCTTATAATCCATTGAGTGAGGGGTGAACACCCTCATGAGCATTTAATAATAAAATTAAACGTTTGTTGGTATTCACCCTACGGGGTTTCCAAGGTATATCGATGTCTAATGATGTGGTTGTTTGTGGTGCTACTTCTATATTGTGGATTCCTTGCATGAACAGATATTTATTATACCAAGTGCGTGATTAACTAATCTAGTTAAAGGAATCATGAAAATGATGCAAGGTTACATCAACAAGTTTATGTCAATATGTGACAACAATGGTTGTTAATGGTTATGTAACTTATTATTCCTCTATTAAAGTTACTCTATGTAATGATGCATATTATATCTAATGGTTAATGAGTAATCTAGAATAGCAATTTGGATAGTTACCCATGGGTAAATTGTGTAAAAAAATTCCATGCATTTTCATGCAAGGTTATCGGGGGATGTTACAAGTGGTCTCAAAGCCAAGTTGCAACAAGTCATGCACCTTTAGGAATTGTTAAGCAGAAAAGAAATCAATGTGTGCTACTAGTGGGAATCAACTCAGGTATGAGTCTAATCTACATATTGTTATATGCAGTAGACTAATTTTGACATGAGATTTGTGATTCATGTTTATAACCTCATTGAAGAGTAGTAAGTAATAAATTCTGCTGCAAAACTGTGTTCGTGACATTTGAATCTCGGTGAGGATATAGAATAATAAAACCTTTATTACACTTATGAACAATCTTGACCACTCACTAAGGAAAGTGAGAATCAACTACCAACCTTTGCAAATATAAAATATTAATGATACATTTAATGAACATGACTAAAATTACAATGTGCTGCTTAAAATGAGTGAATGCATGAATGTAAAATATGGGGAATGTCCTTTAAGAGGAAGATAGAGTGTTTTAAAAGAACATTGGAAGAAAAATTTGAACCTTAGAGGAAGAAAATATATGGGTTAAATTACCAGATATAAGGCCTGAATGCGGAATGTAGTTCTATACTTCCATTATCAAGGAAGAATCATAAGTGTCTTAACTGAAACACTGTAAAATTGTCTTAGTTTCAAGAAGTCATGACCAAAATATATAGGGTAACCAAAAGCTCTAGGGATCCAACTGAAAAATTGAATTGAGAGCATTGACATAAGGAAATATTTTGTCTTTTTGTAAAAGTTTGGTTCCTCAAAAAATTTGAGCAAAACCTTGCAACCCCTACAAAAACACTATATCTACAACAATATTGAATAACCCCTTAAATAAATTGTTAAACAAATCTAATATATATATATATAATATATATATATATAATATATATATATATATATATATATAACCTTTATTTGAGATAACTATATGAAGGGTAGCCATGTTGGCACTCAAATGAATTGAAGAGTAAACCATTATAATTTAAGAAGAAGAAACAAGCATAGCTTTGTGAGACTTTGACGTGGAGCCCTACAAATAAGGATAAACAAAAGAAAGAAAAAAAAACCTCATACCTAGTCTACTTGCAGAGCTTCGATAGCAAGGCACCAAGCTCAAAATGGTGATAGGATCAGTGGAGGGAGAGGGGTATTTACCCTAACTGCCTAGAAAAATGCATGTACACCTTTCAATTACCAATTTAAATCATGTTGATTCACATAATGTGGCGAGATGAGGTGTCTTCTTTGAGTAGAACCATGTGGCTCTTAAATTGTGTACATGTAGGGTCACCAAGAAAACTGTTGTATTTGTAATGTCACTGCAAAACCAAAGGGTGCCAAGAAGAAGAAAATTAGTGTTAAGGCTATAGTAAAACCGTACACAAAAGATATTGCAATGTATGACCATAGTATGATTCGTGTACATGAGTGTTGTCAACATAATTATTAAGGTTTGATATTCGTAAGGGGTTATGGATAAGTAATTTTATGTATGTATAGATATGTGATAACATGGGGCATGTTGCCAATACCTTAACAACCCACTTTTGACATAATCACTAGAAACACCAATGGTGTAAGAGGCCTTACAAATTAATAAGAAATAAATGAATATATTAAGGAAAAATAATTTTGTAAGGCTCCAAGAAAAATAATCAGCGTACTTAGAAACAAAAAATATTGAAAGTAATGTTTAAAAGATAAACTAGTGATGTTAGAAAGTAGTAGAATATTAAGAAAAAATTACAAATTGTGAGGTTAGGAAACCCTTAAATTGATAATGTATATATTTTCTCCATGATATGGTACTTTATATGTATATATAGGAAAAAATTATTGATTGAGTACGAGGTACATTACATATAATATCAAATCTATTGGCTATAATATTGTGGCCTATGAGTTTGGCTATAGCTAAAATAAAACATAGTAAATGTTTCTTACATGATGAGGAACTAATATATATATATTTTTTATTTTATGATATACAACAAAGGCAGAGATATTCAAAAGAGTTATATAATATGAATAAATTGATATAATTTTATTATGTGAATTAAGTTTGTAGAAATATTGACCAATTGTTATCAGAATGCCCTTACCTACATGCATAGGTATGTTGCATATTTAGGAGTGATCAACTTTCTGATAAAATTGATTAAGCAATAATACATGCTAACTAGTGAACTCTATTACACGGTTGTTGGAATATTGAGTAAACAAATAAGTTGTAATTTATGGGATTAAGAAAGGACTTACATAACTAATTCAGGAAATGCATACATGTATAGATGTGTAAAGAAAATTTAACTATATTACTCTATCAATGAGTCAGTCGAGATGTGATATATGAAATTATCCCTAAAAAGTATGAAATTTCTTGTATTTTGGTTATTTATTATTATAACAAAAGTTTGCATATGTTGAATGAGTTGTGGATGTTGTACGTGAAGTTTAATTTACAAAGTTAGCTCTCTATTGTACTCTTAATGATTGTGACATCTTCTTAAGCTGCATAAAACTATTTTTGGTGTATAAATTACAAGACCATTATGCATAGATGTATTATATCATATATCTATTATAGTTTGTTAATAAGGGAGGTAGGAAAAACTCAAGAAGGAGATCTTGGAATTAAAATATTCAATACCTCATTGTTACACTAGATACCATTGGAGAGTAGTTATAGAGATCTATGGGTACAAGGCTACCTCTTTGCATCAAGCCTACTTAGAAGGGCTCCAAAATTCTAGATTTTGACCCAATAGTTTTAGAGAGAGAAGGAAGATCTAATAAAATAATATGGATGAAGAAAATAATTATTGATAAAATAAAAGGTTATTGACTCCAATGGAAGAGTAGTCTTGCATGATCATGACTAAAGGGACATAAGGTTCCAACAATGTTATGAAACACAGAGAGTTTCTAAAATCAGACAAAAATAATATAACAATTAACAAAATTAGGCTTGTATATCTCAAATGAAATATGTTTGAGAACAACTATGGAACTACAATGATTTTCAATATTATACGCTTATATATACTTAATATTTTAGTATAAAAAATGCATTATTTATATTAAGTTCTACAAACCTTCGTTATAAATAATTTGGTTTGAGATTTATGATTTAATTGAAGGAAAACATAAAGTATTTACATAGAATAAAGGGTATACAAGAAATTGTTAAGGTATGCATATATCAACATAAAACATGATTAAAAAAGGGGTGAGAACCTTGAATTACACAACATAAAATATATGATGCATTCAAAGATTCTATTTGGGCATACTCAAAGATAATGTTTGTTTGTTTGTTTGTTTGTTTTTTTTTTTTGTAAAGACTGATCTAAATATATTAAAATAAAAAAGGATATTTACAAAGAGGAGCTACCCTCTGAGAGAGTTATGAAACTCTCTCTGTCAAGAAGCCATTCCTAAACTGAGATTGTTTACTGCTCTTACACCAAATTTCAACATGTGAATCAGAGCAGAGATACAAAAACTTACAGCCAGATTGCAAATCTGTCATACTTAAACTGGACAAAAACAAAACAGCTTAATATTGCTAGCCTGGATAGCAAACTAGATATCGTCATGCGAAGGTCTTGATGAACAGTAAAAAGACAAACATTAAACAAAAAACCAGAGGCCTACCTGGGAGCTCCCAACGTTGTTTGGGCTTTATCCGGGTGCATCGTCTCCAGTATCCATCTCCTCGTCCGATTCACGAACCCATTCCACCATGAGACCATCTTGCACATCTGTGGGCTTGACTCCTGGGGGGAGCTTGAGTTTCAACAGATTGCGGAAGCGATTGTCCGGAAATTTCTTCGTTTGCTCTGACTGTGCCATTCCTTGCTGAGGCTCCGCCATACCTTTGGCTTTCTCCTCTGTTTCCGCCTTCTTTTGGCTGATGCTGTGATCCTCCATCTGATCTTGGACTGCCGCAATCCTGGGGGAGTGAGGTTGGTCCGTGGAGGTTGACTGAGTACTAATGGTGTCCTTCTCCCGCGGTGAGTCTTCCAGAGGGGTAGGGGAGTGTTCACTCTCTGAATTCTCAGAGCTGGCCTGTTCTTCCTCTTCTTCCGAGAAAATCACTGTAACCAGAGCAGTGACTGTGGGTTTACATAACCTGCTCTTAAAGCGAAACTTTGCTGTTTGGACTGAGTTGTTGAGCGAGGATTCTGAATCCTCCGAGGCTTGGGTGGAGGGATAAGCCATAGCTATCAGAGAAATTCTGCGAGGAGACGGCCTGCCCCTGCTCCCCGTCCCTCCCTTGTTTCCTACATTCTGGCCCCTTCTTGGAGTCGCTTTGAGTTGGGGCGGCATCTTCAGAATAGGCAGCGTGCTGATAACACTTCCCAACTGCAAAGAAAGACCCATGCGCTGTGAATTGACCGAATTCTCGCTAGTGGCAACGCAGACCCCTGCTCTGAGACGCCCGACAGCTAAATTCCTCCCCAAATCCTTCGGAGATAACGCAATTATTAACCCGTCTCTTCCCCAATCCTCTGTCTCAGACCGAAGTATTTCTATCAAAACAGGAGGGGATATCCATGCGTTACCCTTCAACCCACCACTACTGCTCCAGGGAGGCTTCTCCTGCTGTCTCGTCACCCTTTGTGGCTGAGCAAACCACACAGAATCACCTCCTCTGGCAATCGCAGGCCATAGCCTACCATCCGCAACACCTCCGTCTAACAGACTGCTTGCCTCTACGTCATCGAAATTCACTCGGCCATTCTTCATCCTCCCTTGTTTTATTTCTATTCCCTCCGCCACCTGCGTACATGTTCCCTACACCCGCATTGAATAGCCTTCAATGTCCGTCACCTCAGCTCTTAACCCCATTCCAAATTCATTTCTTGCCACCTGCCTCCAGCTACCTACGCGTGGCTTCATGGCATGTGAATTAAAGGTCAAGTGAGTCACCCGCATCCGGGTTCAAAGATAATGTTTGTTAAAACATGTATAGATATGAAAAACATTTATATCACATAAAAAAAAAAAAAAAAAATGTATGACTCAAATGAAGTTAGCTTGGGTGGTTGGGAGAAAGGAATGGAATCCTCTTGACCCAGGTTCAATTCTAGCAAGCAACATGATGGATGTTGACCTTATTGACAATATACATCATATGGAATATACTATGTTGTGATCATGGAGAAAAACCATATATTAATAGCATAACTCAGGTATGAGCATTCCAAATGCAATAACATGTGGTTGTAAATAAAATTCCGCAGTTGGCATGAGTAGCCCTTGGGTTTCATGACTAAAAAGGATTATGGAGGAATTAATGGATTAAGATAGATTCTTAACTATAAGTTCTCCTCATGAGGGAAGCCATGAGAAACCTGCTACAATTGTAGAATAGTTAAGAAGTCTGGAAAGAACCATCAATATGGAGATTGTAATAAGAACTAATTCCACCTAAAATCTTTGAAAGAAATTTAAAAAAAGTTGTAGTGATACTTTTCTATAATTTTACAGCTTTTTGGAATCTCAAGAGAAATATTTTTGACCTCCTTGATTAAGGAATCACAAAGATCAATTCTCTGATAGCTTAAATTTCTTGAATCTTAGAGTATGTTATTGCGTTTTGAGGATTTCCTGGTAAAATTACATTTTAATAAGCTTAGAATTATGGCACTGAGCATGGCCAATGAGATTTCTAAAACAAATACGCATAAGAAGGAAAATAATTGGAGGTTGTGAAGGAATTATTGGTTTAAAATTATTGTTCAAAGCCATTGGAATATTGTCAAGCTCAGATAGAATGTCATAATATTTTATGATTGAAAGAATATCGGTCTTGCAAATAATAAAGCGAGTAAAACATTTTGAGGATCTCAAATTAAAAATAACAGGATGATGTCATATTGGTTACTCCAAGATACTGGATAAGTATGAAAGCACTTAGAAAGAGTGTTGAAAATACTCAGAAAAATATCAATTTTATGTCAAATTTAGCAAGTGTTAATTAATCAAGATCAGAGTCAGCTTTGAGAACATGTAAATTTCCTAAGAATGAACTGCAATGGACCCTAAAAAGGTCCAAGAAACCCTTCATTGGCATATAGCTAAAATATGTAGTGCACATTAGATCTTCGTGGGGTTCTAAACATATGTTGTAGATTCATGGAAGGTTCACTAATTGGCCAATTTACAACATATTCATAACAAAAAAGAGTGAAGTTTTTTTGGAACCAAAAATGACAATAAATTTTTTGTTGATTGAAATGGTTGTTAGTTTTAACTCCTATATTTAAATATTGACTTAAGTTGTTGCAGTAGGATAAACAAAAAGGACATTGATGATATTAATATCCCATATCAATATTTAAGAACACTATTTCTCCCTTCAACTGATCAAAAAAATCATCAATCCTCAACAGTGGACACCTGTTCTTAATGGTCACTTTTTTCAACTACCTGTAATCAATGGATAACCTAACAGTACCATACTTCTTCACAAATAATATTGGTGCGCCCTAAGGTGATACACTTGGCCTAATGTATCCCTTGTCCAACATTTCCTTCAATTGTAGCTTCAACTCTACCAACTCTGGTGTGCTCATCCTGTAAGGTGCCTCAGATGCTAGTGATGCCCCTAGTACCAACTCAATAGAAAAGTCTACTTCACTGGAGGTGGAAACTTTGAAATCTTTGCGGAAAATAAGTACTAAAATTGTTGTACAACTAGGTACTTACTCAAAGCATATGCATCCTCAACTTCCTCAACTTTGTCACTAGAAATATGTATCGCAAATAACACACACCCTTTCCTGTGACTACGCTTTTCCTGCATTGTTGTCACCATTCTAATTGATGTTGCCTTCTTCTTACCCTATAAGAATTTTTGCTCTCCATTATCATCCAAACACTCAATGGATTTGTCATAACAATCCACCTTGGTTCTATGAAGATACAATCATTCCATGCCCAACAACATATTGTATGATCCCAATGTGAATACATTCAAATGTGCTAAGGTAGGCATACCATTCAAATCAAATGCACAAGCTCTTATCCAATGATGAACTCTCTTCTCTGTACTTGTATCCAACTGCACTAACAAAGACTCTGCATGTACTTCTCTATTCAAACCAAACTTATCCACCAGGTAAATATTAACATAACTATAATTAGATCCAAGGTTAATCAAAATGTAAACAACTTGTTCACAAATTTTACCGTCCATCTCAATAACAGACGCATAGTGATTTGCCTACCTGTTATCCAGCATCGTATAGATCCTAGGAATACTCTGTCCAACATCTCCCATTGTATGTGCCTCCTAAGCACTATAGATCTGCAGTCTACCACCCTAATGTGGTGGACAATCTCTCCTTCAATGCTCTCCTCCACAATTCCAACACTGTGAAGGCTTCTAGCCTTCATCCTTATTCTACTCCTCAGATTGAAGTTTGTGTCCTCTTTCAGATGCATTGAACTTCTTAAATGGAATTACATTATCTTTATTACTTGTACCCCGAGGTCTTGCTCTCTTCTTAACCATTTTCCTTTATTCTTTGCATTACCTTTCGAGTCTGATTTAGTCTCAGGTATGCAATTTGATTGCTCAAAACAATGATTTAGCTTCTGGATGGCCTCCTCCAATGATCTAGGCTCATCAAACTCAATCTTGTCTTTGAATTCTATCGGAAACCCACTAATGAATATTTGAATCTTGGCCTTCTCCCCCTTGAGGTAAGACACATACCTCAACAACTCCAGAAACATTCTAGTGTACTCCTCATCAGTCATAGATCCCATCTTTAGCTCATTAAACTCTTTTACCTTATCATCATAGTACATTTTTAATAGATACTTCTTCCTGAATATTCTCTCAAATTCATTCCAAGTCAACTCCTCCTCATAAATATCTCTGACGTTCTTTACATCTTCCCACCAGATACCTGCTTTACCTTTAAGATTGAATGTAGATATTATGGCTTTCATGTTCTGTGAATAATCATGCAATCTGAAGAACTTATTCATTCCAAGCAACCATGCTTTTGCATCATGTGACTTATTCATCTCTCCATCAAATGTAGGTGGCTTTTCTTTCTTAAAATTATCCGAAAAATATCCCTTGTCACTCCTCCTCTAAGGATGATAAATATGACGATCAGAGTGCCTGTCAGAACCAGAACTAGAATAGTTCATGTCTATCACCTCTCTTATCCAGAGTGTCCAAGGACCTGCCATCTCTAATTGTGTCCTCTCTATCCAACTTATGCCCACCATGAGATCTACTTCCATATGCCCCACTAGTCCTGCCCTCCTGCCCATGGCTGATCTAAAGTGGTCCTTGTCTCTGCAATTCTGAAAAACTCTAAAGGATTACTGCATTGAATTCTGCTTGTTTCTCCTGTGCCTGCAAGATTCTATCATTATCTTCTTTACAACTCCTTATGTTTGCCTTTAAGCTTCTCAATGTGTTTGCTAAGTCTGAATAATTCCCAACACCATGCTTCTCATCTGATCCATAAGGAGAATCTCGTTAACTATAGTCTACCATCTTGCTAGTCATCTTAATATCTTTCAAGGCATCTTATGTCAGCTAAACCAAATCATAAACAAACCAATGTACCTTGGCATAATTCGAGGAGGATATTTCATCTGCAACATCGACCGATTTGGCGTGATACATGTATAAACATAATCATAATAGAATATAGATATAACAACATATATACATCATTATAACCATATTCCAATCATCAATGCATGACCATATCAACTACACATCATGATCTCATGTATGACAACAACAACCATATTAATGTACACTTGACAACATGTAAACACTAACTTGCATAAACAACTTATAACCAATCATACACCCATGACGACACATTCCACGCAACACCACCAACCTTCTCATGGTGACATCACTACAACCATGATCAACACCATGCATATGCATCAAGCACATAGACCACACGCATATTCTCACAAATATGTATTCTATAGGTTTAAACAACATATCTGAGCATAGGGGTATCATACTTATCTAATAATTACTAACAAGCATTGATGCCTCATCAAAATCACTGAATTACCATCTATTATGCCATATATTCATTGTACATTCAGTGATTAACAAAAACATGATGAGAGCCATACATTTTCACTGTCATAAAACTCATTCATAACTAGCATATAACCAAATATCAAGGATATAGCATCCATATAATCCACATATAAACAAGTATAATTACCCATAAAATACCAATGATAAAGGGAGGTCTTATAGATGATTGCATAAGCTGACCAGGTATCGGACTTCCACGAACCACCCAACCAGAGACTAGGCTAAAACATATATTTATATTAGCCAATCATCCCTTGTGCCATATTCTAAGCATGAATGTGGGATCTCATAAAACAAATCCATCAAAACCATTTAGGGCTTCCAGAGGAAAAACCACCTCAACCCTCAACCAGTGATACCACCTCATGGTCAGACATCACTAACCATCACTAGATTGGTCACTACCTACTTTGTCCAGGGCTCCAGAGCATTTGTTCCAACTAGGGCTTCCAGGACTAGTAACTCAACCCACAGCTATCACCGCGCTTTCAGGACTAGTCACTCAACCCACTAAGGGATTCCAAAGTGTTTTTCCAACCAAGGATTCTAGGACTAGTTACTGAACCCAAGTTGTTACAGGGCTTCCAAAGCGTTTGTCCAACCAAGGCTTCCAGGAACTAGTAACTCAAACCACAGCCAAAGGAACATGAGAACCAACTAGAAAACAAAAGAAAGGAACCCACAACACCATGGCTATCTAGGAAATGGAAACACTATTCAAATCCACTATCAATCCAAACAATCCTCCATGCCAATGACAGATCATAACCAAGAAACCTCATGCATATACCATGCATGCCAAATATGCCGCACTCCTCCAAGAGTGCTCCAAGAAAAATCTAAGTGTCCACGAGTATGAGAGAGAGAATAAAGGTAGAGCTCCAAAACTGAACTGAAAAAGGTAACAACTGATCCTCAGAAGCCTTTTTATCAAAGAGACCTCTATTTTCTTCATTTTCCATTATTTTCCTTCATTTTCCTCCTCACATGCAACATGTTACCTTTACCTCCCTTTTCTCCTAATTTCCACTATTTTCATAAATAAAATGCCAATAAATGCCTTTCCAAAGCCTTTGCCAATTTCCTTAGCCATTAATTAATCACCAATAATTTCCATCACTAATTTTTTTCCCAACATTCAGCTTGGAATACATGTCTTGTGACCAAGGTCTTATTTTACCTTTATTATTTTTTACATGAATTTTTTACCAAGGTTATTATAATGCAGCAGATTTCTACAGGACTTCCTAAGGGTACACTAGAGCAGAGAGACATGTGCAAAGGGTGTACATTGGGGAAGTACACCAAAGCTACATTTCATGATAAGGACATTCTATCACAAGCGATCCTTGAAAGAGTTCACTCAAATGTGTGTGGACTATTCTCAATAGCCTCCATGGCCAAGCACAAGTATTATGTAATATTCGTAGATGATTTTTCTAGTAAGTGTTGGATTTTATTCATGCAAAAGAAAGATCAGGTGTTTTCTAAATTTTGTGAATTTAAAGCACTTATGGAGAAAGACATTGGCAGGAAAGTTAAATCTTTAAGGAGTGATAATGGTGGAGAACATGTGTCGAATGAATTCAAGAACGTTTATGCATCCGAAGGAATTCGATGGGTGTTAATAGCACCCCATAACCCATATCAAAATGGGTCGTTGAAAGTAAAAACAGAATTAAGGTGGGAGTCCCATGGGCGATGTTACATGATCATGACCTACCATTGCACTTGTGGGTTGAAGCATGCAACACAGTTATATATGTGCATAACAGAAGTCCTTAATGAATTCTCAGGATGAGTACACCAGAAGAAGATTTTTTAGGTAAGAAACCAAATGTGGCACACTTCATGATCTTTGGTTCATTAGTTTACTGTCATGTTACCAAGGATGCAAGGAAAAATATAGAACCAAAAAATGAGTTAGTCATATTTTTGGGGTGCATTGATACACCTCAAAACTATCGGGTGTACCTACCATCTCACTTGATGACATTGGTTCGTAGAGATGTGAAGTTCGATGAAGAGAAGACCATGAGATGTTCCCTTGAGAGGCAACTTCAGTTGCATGGAGAAGAGGAGCTTTTAGCTCCAAAAGAAGAATCTTGGGATGATGTGGAGAAGCCACATGTAGAGGAGTAGAGAGTGGAAGCACCCACTCATGCAAAGGCTTCCATAGATGGAAGGAACTATCCCAGAGAGGCTAAAAAATTAATGCATGATGCTAGAGAGAATGTGGGAGCACCCACATCACAACACAGGTAGTGAAGGTCACCAAAATGATACAATGGCTACATGTCACTGATGAGCAAGAGTGTAGAGATTGATCCATCTTCATTCGAGGAAGTAGCACAACATCTAGTATGGGTTGATTCCATGGTTGAGAAGTATGACTCCATTATCAGAAACAATGTTTGAGAAGTGGTCCCAAGACCAGAAAACAGTTCAGTGGTGAGTTCCATATGGCTTTACAAGGTAAATCAAGCGAAATATGGGAGTGTGGATAAACAAAAGGCTAGATTTGTGGCCAAAGGGTTCTCTCAGGTGGAGGGAATTTATTACAAGGAGACCTTTTCTCTAGTAGGAAGGTACTCTTCAATCAGATCTATTCTAACACTTTCAGTGTGAATGGGATGGAAGATACATCTGATGGATGTGAAGACAACATTCCTTAACGGTTTGATTGAGGAAAAGGTGAACATTGACCATCTAGAAGGATTTGAGACCTTCAACAGAGAGTCGCATGTGTGCAGACTCAAGCAAGCATTGTATGGACTGAAACAAGCACCTCGTGCTTGGTACACCATGATTGATAGTTATTTCACCAGGTTGGGCTTCACCAAAAGT
Source organism: Pinus taeda (assembly GCA_000404065.3). Lineage (NCBI taxonomy): Eukaryota > Viridiplantae > Streptophyta > Pinopsida > Pinales > Pinaceae > Pinus > Pinus taeda. The sequence goes on from APFE031611976.1 coordinate 28,757, forward strand.
GAAGCAGATGCGAACATTTACCATATTATGGTTGAAGGTAAATTTTTTATTATAGTATTATATGTCGATGATTTGATTCTAACAAGTGATGACAAGCTAGTAAAATCTTGCAAAGAGGATCTTGCAAGAGAATTTGAGATGAAGGACCTCGGGCTCATGCATTATTTCCTTGGTATGGAAGTATGGAAAGGAGATGAGGAATGCTTTGTCTCTCGGGGAAAGTATGTCAACGAGATACTGAAGAATTTCCACATGGAGAGAAACAAACCCATGGAGACTCCTCTATTAGGGAATTAGAGGAAGGAAGATGCTACTTCAAGTGAAGTAGTGGAGGCTACTATTTATATGCAGCTTGTGGGTTCACTTATGTATTTTGTGAACACATGACTAGACATATGTTTTTCAGTTAACCATCTTAGTCAAGCAATGGTTAAGCCAACCAAACTCTATTACAAAGAAACTAAACATGTGCTAAAATACCTCAGAGGCACCACTCATACTAGTATTTGGTACATACAGACAAAGGGAGTGCAGCTTTAAGGCTTCACAAATGAAAATTGGGCAGGGATTCTATCTAACAGAAATAGTGCACCAGGGGGAATCTTCAGTATTAGGTCAGCAATAGTTTCTTGGTACAACAAGAAGCATAGATCAGTTGCACTCAGTTCGGTAGAAGCAAAGTACATGGTTGCTAATCAAGAAGCTTGTGAGGCTATTTGGATGAGGAAGACCATTGTTGGGTTATTTGGTTGGTAGATGGATCCTACAGTGGTTTATTGTGACAATCAGAGTTGTATCAAACTCTCTAAGAATCATGTTTTTCATGATCGGTCCAAGCATATCGATATCTAGTATCACCATCTATGATATTGTGCGTAGAGGAGAATCATGTTGTTAGAGTACATTCCTATAGAAGAATGAGATGCAAATATTTTGACAAAGGCATTGTCAAGATGCAAATTTGAGTTTCACAGAGGCAAGATCAGGGTAGAAAATAATCCATTTCTTATTGAGAGGGACTATTGAAAATGCGACAAGAAAATCCTAATTTAATTTTGTCCTTGAAATAAATTGGGAATAAAATTGTAATTCCACATATCATGACAACTTGTATTCGTTAACTATGTTAATTTGACTTAGCTGTCTCAGTTAATTCAATTTGAGGGTCTAACTAGAGTTATGTAGAGTGTCTCCTACATTATAGGAGTCCTGGTTGAGTTTATTTTGAGTTGTAATTAATTAATTTAGTTTAATTGAGTTAAAGTCAATTAAACTAGTTCCAACTGTTGGAGGAACTAGTGGGAGGTATAGTAGTGTGGTGCTGCCTACAGTGGAGTTTGGTGTTGCCTACAATGATCAACCATTAAACTGAATATTCACTCATAAATAACTCATGCATTTCAGATCTGAGAAAAACCCAATTGAGATTGGAGTTCAAGGACAGTGTACTATCAGTTTTATAATCATCTAAATCGTACAGGTGGTGCATGCAATCAGAGGAAGGCCTATGAGGATTGTGTAATTCCAATTGAGGAATTTCCCTAATTAATAGGGGCTAATTCCCAAGGAAATAAGGACTTGGGCAAGTGAAAAAATGGTTAAGTATTGGCCAAGACTTGTATAGGAAGTTGTGAGACAGATAGAGATAGTACATAGCTTTCTCGGGCTTGAGAAAAGCATTGTAATATTTTCATATTTTCTAACTAATGCAATATACAGATAGCATGGGTTTTTAGTTGTGGATTTCCAAAGGAAATCATTGTGTAATGTATTGATTGAATTCTTTCTCTTGTATGTTTCATGATTTCGTGATCGTTTCATTGTTTCCGTTGATGAGAAAAGTAGATCCAAGGCTATTGTTTTAGCATATTACAATTAGCAATTTGAATCTAGAAGGAATTTCTACAAATTCCGACAAAAATAATATAAAAAAATTTACACTAGTTTGTCACAAATGCTCGTCAGATGACCCACGATAAGGTATATTATTTGTGCCATCAAAAAGTGCGTCAGAATATTAACAGTAACCTTCAATAGTTGTGACATTTCTACTATCAAAAATGGAATTGCAAGACTAACATCCTTAATAACAAGATTGACGTCAAGGCCAATTTTTAAAAATATTTTCTGATGTTTCTATTGTCTGAAAGGGAGTTGCAAGACTGATGGCTGCACTAATTGTTTAAAATATTTTGAGATAAACTTGCCATATTTGCAATGTTTCAGCCATTGGAAAGGGCATCGCAAGACCAATGTCTTCAATATTTTTTTTAAAATATTGTTATGAACCTACCATACTTGCAATGTTTGTACAATCAGAATGGGTGTTAGACGACCAACTTCCATGCACCATAAGACAAATTTAGAAATAACTGGTGTCAAATGACCTAACAATTTTGGAAATTTAAATAAAAAAAATTAAAAGACCTCAAATAGAAAGGCTTCATCTCCATTAACCCCTAAGGACTCCACATAGGGAATATTCATGATGAATATTTATCGCAATAAATTAGATAGTTGATATTATCATGGGTGGTTATTTAGACCAAAATTCAGACAGTAAGGTGTGCAACCTTCAATGAAAATTTCCTACCCTAAATAGCCCATGTATAAATACCAATAATAGACCTATATTACATGTAACCAAAGGAAATTAGAATGCCAATTTAATTTCATCTATTGCAAATGCATCTACCATTAATTTCTCAACTTTCCATCATAAAGTGGAAATCCTTGTCATTATTGTGATCAAGATTTCTTAGGTATAGGTAAAATTTTCCATTTTCTCAAAGCTAGTGCAAATGGTTCCTAGTGGGAAAATTTGCAAACTCGGTAATATTTTAACCAAGGATTTTTTGGGGTTACAATTTTGAATACATAGGAAAAGATAGTCTCTAGAAATTATTATTTTGACTAGAAATTAGTCTCTAGCTGTAAACATTATTAGTACCATCAATCTGAATCTAGTAGGAGGGAGGATAGACTCCCCGAGAAATGGAAATGGTAGTGAAAGGATACTATCTAATGGACATCATTCATCTATTTTGTGGGTTGGGTAATTTTAGCTAGACAATCAAGGGCATCCTAGAGAACCTTCACATGAAAATGTAGACTATAGATCCCATAAATTAAAATATGATTGATCTTTTTTGGAAATATCTTATGCAAACCTTTTGGAATTTTGTAGCGAAGTCCATAAATTGCAAAGTCTTCATGCAATAACTAGTAAGCCTAAAGAGATTGTCAACATATAACTCAATATGCATGGAACACATGTAGTACATAAGTTGATGGAAAGACTCGACACTCCACAATGAGTTTCTATGGTTACATCATTTCTTATATTGGGGATTGTGAACCTAATAGAGGACCTCAATCATATCCATGTTGTGCAATGTAGCTTGCAATTCCTTGGTAATAAAGACAACCAATTAAAAGTATTATTAGACAATGTGCTATGAGAAACAAAAACAATTGTACCCATAAAGAAGATGGTTACTTGTTCTTAAATTGAATGTCCTACTTGTAGAAATGTACTTTCAATTTGAGGAACTTCCCAAAGAGCTTAAATTTGATTAAAATAATTGATAGATGGTTAAAATCATAAATCAATAGATAACTTGACAATATTTAAAGTAATGCTCAATATTTTGATGCTCTATTTAACTCATAGAAAGAAAATAATTGAATGACAATCTCACCTCAAATAATTTATCAAACTAAATTTTGAAAGCAAAGATGGAAATTCCAAAAGGATTTGATTAAAAAAATGCATTCAAACTTCATATAGTTCCCGTAGAGAATTGATGGAAAGCATAGCCTTTTTTTCATTATTTCTATTCAAATTTATAAATCTAAGATGCTTAAGAAAACATGGGCATGGTTTGAAATAAATTATCTTGTTGAAAAAATGAGTTGCATGTGTTATCTTGCCAAATATTGATGCATATGGGGAACAAGGTTATTAGTTACAAGTTGAAAAAGTATTAAAGTACAATCAAGAACCCATCGAGCACAGTGCACGAGGAATAGGAAATTCAAGTGAGCCACACACCTTATGGAATCATTTATCAAGCCCTCCTCATATCAATAATTCGACGGCTCCTTCTGAGGTTGATAGGCAGTAATGGAACTGACACTCAATTTATTATAATACACAACACATCCCCTCAAAGAAAGATGGTGGATATATTTCATTATATTAATGGGAATTTTTATGAACACAAACCCTAAATATAACCTTCATGCCAAGGTGACGTTAATTGCACGTGATCCTTGTAGAAGAAGCAACAAAATACCAATGCTCATATTAGTACGCATGCGCAATGAATGATCATAGGGTCAAAATGAAGGTAACAAGTGTTGAAGATAATGGAGAATATCCTAGAATAGGTAGAGTTGGTTCACGTAGCCTCAGGATAGGAACTAGTTTCTATTTCTTAGGATGTTATTCTAACATCCCAAAAACCATGTATTCTATTTAATGTGTAATGTTGATGAACAATGGAGAGCATTATGCAAAGCTAGACTCTTCTGGTTCAGACTCTCTTTCGTAGAGCTGACCAATGGGTTTTATTTTAATACAAACATTGCCATTTTTATCATGGTATCAGAGCGTCAAGGCTAAGGAACCTGTACGCTGGCTGGTGGGTGGTTCTTTGAACCAAAATCTTCGCAGGTTTTGAGTGGATAGTCGTGACGATAGCACTATTAAACTTCCTGAAATTTGTATTTTTTGATCGTCGTAGTTTTTCAGTGTACAGCTGTGACGATCTCAAAAAATTGATGTAAAACTGTGACAGTCTCGGATATTGGGCATATATCTGCGACAACATCTCATAAAATTGATGAATATCTGTGACAATATCAGACATTGGGCATATATTTACAACGAACGTGTAAATCAAAGAAACTACATGAGGGAGCCAAGAAAAAGGTTGTAGCTGTCAGAGAAGCTGAGTGGGGAAGCCAAGAACAAGGTTGTAGCTAACAACAGGAGGTTGTCTGGAGGCTGAGAAGAAAGCCACGGTGATCTACACGTTTCTTGCGAGATCAAACAACAGTGATCTGTCTCTGTCACAGATCTGGGGTAAATTTAACATCTTTTACCTGTCGAATTTTTTTTTCTAAATCACCAAGATGAATAACAACATATTTGAAGCATGCATGAATGAGCATAACAAGCTCGATGGTTCCAATTATGCAAATTGGAAGTTTAAGATGCAAACTCTGCTAGAAGCACATAGTGCTTGGATGATTGTGAACGGGGATGAGTCGAGACCCGCGGCTGGATCAACAACAGTCCCAGATTGGGAGAAACGAGAAAACAAAACAAGGACAATGTTAAAGATGTTAGTGAAAGACTGTATTATACCACACATCAGAGAAGGTAAGTCAACTAACGAGATCTGGGGAATTCTAAAGGAATTGTATGAGATCAGAAATTCAAATCATCTTTTGTTCCTCAAGAGTAAGATCTTGTCCATGAATATGGAGGAGAATGAAACAATTGCTTCATTCGTAGCAAGGATTAAGGATCTAAAAACCAAATTATCAGACATTGGTCATACAATGGATGATACAGATCTTGTGACCATCACAATGAATGGTGTCACTAACGATTAGCAGATGTTCATCACAGGGATAAATGCTAGAGAAAAGATCCCGCATTTTGAAGAGCTGACAGTTATACTTATGCAGGAAGAAGAGAGGATATTGACTCTGAAGCCCCAGAGTGTCGATCTTGCATTGGTGGCGAGGAAGAACTTCTACAAAGGGAAAGGAGGTCCACAACAGCAAAATGGAGCAAGTTCACATAAACGGCCAAATCTGACCCAAGGTATGCATCCGAATAAAACTACTCTGAAAATAAATGTTTGTATTGCGGAAAATTGAGTTGTATTTCCAGGGAGTGTAGGAAAAGGAAGTATCATGAAGAACAGTAGAAGCCAAAGAGACATGCAGGTCACCTTGCGAATGGTGATCAGGTGCAGAATTTGAGGTTGTTCATGGCAGATTGTGATGAAAATTTTGATGTAGACATCTGGTATGTAGATTAAGGAGCATCAACGCACATGACAGGGAACAAGCATTGGCTGGAGGATTTTAAAGAGATCAACGAAGGCGCACAGATTTACCTAGGAGATGACAGAAGTCATCAAATCAAAGGATGTGGGAAAGTTTATGTCATTATACTTGATGGTAATATTAAACAAATTTATAATGTAATGTTTGTGCTTGGCATAACGAAGAACTTGATTTCTATATCAATAATTATACATCAAGATTTGAAAGTTGAATTTTTAAAATATAACTGCTACATTAAGGATCTGCTAGATGGAATGAAGACAATTGCTATGGGAATCCGAACAGGAGGACTGTACAAGTTGGATGTGAGACTTGAACTGGTTCGAGCATTGTGTTATGAAACTAGCTCACAAAAAGATAGAAAAGATAGATCATAGCCTTAGAATTCAGCCTCTTCGAGGGGGCAACCTCCTTTACATTACACAAATGCAAAATTCTTCGATGATTTAAATGAGAAGACCTCCTTTCTATATATAGGAGTCTAAGGGTCATAATATAATCAAAGCCAACATAACAATAATAATGTAAGGGCACAATAATAACAATAGTGGGCTTCTATGGGGCATAATAATAACAATATCGGGATTACATGGGTACAACAATATAATAAGGGGGTTGTACTAATAACAATAAGAGGTTACACTAGTAGTATAGGGGCCTAACATGCCCCTCTCCTTCAAAAAGTGTTTTCCTCAACACTTTAGTATTTCTTGATGCTTCTGTATAAAATTCTTGTCCTCCCATGTGGAATCTTCAGTGGGTAAGTTCTTCCACTTGATGAGATACTCTGAAATTGATTGATTTCGTAGTTGTCAGGTTCTTGTTTCTGTGACTGCTTCAGGTTCCAATATGATTTTTCCTTCCTCTTCAAGTTCTAGCAATACTGTTTGAATTGGGATCTTTTGCAACTTTTGAATAAGTGGTCATACTTCTTTGTCCTTCTTCCATTCATCCCTTGCTTCGTTTATCCAATCTTGTTGGATAATAGAAATAGCACAAAACAATGCTTCCACATCCTCATCCTTTCTTGAGCGTGCATCTGCAACAAAATTTTGCTTCCATTTTCTATAGATGATGTCAAAGTCATAACCCAACATATTTGTGACACATTTTTTCTGTTCTTCTAAAGATAACAGTTGTTCTAAAAAGTATTTAAGACTATCGTGATCCATTTTTACCTTGAAGTGTCTTCCCATTTAGTAAGGTCATCATCTCTTAAGTGCATGTAGTATTACCAATATTTCCTTCTCATAAATAACTTGCTTGAGATGTAGTAGTAAAAATACTCAATCACCTACATCAAAACATTTTTCACTACGATGTTGATCTACCTATTGTTTCATTCGATTTTGCACCAAAGTGGCGTTATCCTTTAAAAGTTGGAGAACTTGTTGTTGATGTTCAATGTGATCTTTCACTGCTTGAACCTTTTCCTTCTTGATATGTCCTTCTATCTTTAGAGTTCGACGAGTGGTAATTTTTTCCAATCCTTTACAAGATATGGTCGGATTCATTTCTTGATGCTCGATGTGATCTTTCACTTCTTAAACATTTGTCTTCTTGATATGTCCTTCTATCTTGATATTTTGAGGAGTGGTAATTCTGACCAATGAATTACAAGATATGGTTGTATTCATTTCTTCTTTCTCGATGTGATCTTTCAATTCTTGCACCTTTTTCTTCTTGATATGTCCTTCTATATTGAGAGTTTGAGGAGTGGTAATTCTTGCCAATGCCTTACAACATATGGTCTGATTCATTTCTTCTTTCTTTGGGGTTGGATCCTAGCGTATATCCTCTTCTTTTAATGTTTCTTGATCCTTTTCTTCCTCCTCTTCATACTGTATGTAAAATAATTTCTTCTCAGCACACTTATGACCTTTAGTGCATTTGTTATCACAATTGTAACAAAGCCCTTTTTCTCTTCTTTTTTTCCAATTGTTATGGTGTAACCCTTGTAGGTTGTGGAAGGCTAGGAGAAACAACACTTCCATATTTATATTTGTGAGGGGTAAACTTCCTTGTTTCCATAATTTTACTTTCCACTATGTAACGAAGTCCTTTTACTCTTTCCAATTATTGTGGTGTTGCTCTAAAGAAGGTGTTTCTCTTTGTATCCTCATTATGTGCAATCATTTCCTTCATGAAAATTGACCACGTAACAAGTTGTTTATGAAAACAAAGCCCTTTATACCATAAAAATTGATCTGGTTCTAAATATGAAGATGCAATACATACCTTTTGTAACAGTGGTACACCATGTAGACCAAAAGATTGCTCCATTTGAAGTATCCAATTTACCAGATCCTTGCCATCAAACTTCTTCATATCGTCTTTTCTTGATTTTAGGAGATCGATATTGAAATGACTATAACTTTGTAATTTGGCTCTTCCAGTTCTGAAATTGCGACCTCCGATAGCCATATGCGTCCTCTTTCCAATGCCACCAGTCTGATCCAAATTGGATTCTCCAAGGAAGAGTTATGCCAAATCTCCCACAGTGACCTAATTATAGACTAGTTCAGTAGAGCGAACTTGTACGACGTTCCACGTGTCACTATTTCGACCTTTGGCTTTGACAAATATAAAAAAGAAACTACTGTCTTTCCTCTTTCTATGACTTCTTACGAAATTTCAATCTGATTCTCAAAACAAAATTTATGACTATTTTCCCCAGGTCCCCTGTTTGGAATGTAATTTAGGAGTCTGCAAAAAGACTGATTTCCTCAGATCATATCTCTGCAAATATTGCGCAAAAATCTCTGAAATTTGGACTCGAGGTTCAACGCAATCTCTTCTCAAATGGGTTTTTTCTGTAGCGTCTGAAAGGTCGCAGAAAAAAAAGTTATAGCGCAAATTCCACGATGACCTATTTGGAGTAGCGAAACCCTAGAATTCAACGCTCTAATACCAAATGTTACGAAACTAGCTCACAAAAAGATAGAAAAGATAGATTAACACCTTAGAATTCAGCATCTTCAAGGGGGCAACCTCCCTTTACATTACCAAACTGAACAATTCTTGATGATACAATGAAAAGACCTCCTTCTAAAATGAATATAGGAGTCTAAGGGGTCATAATATAATAAGAGCCGACATAACAATAATAATGTAAGGGCACAATAATAACAATAGTGGACTTCTATGGGGCACAATAGTAACAATATGGGTGCTACATAGGTACATGAATATAATAAGGGGGTTGTACTAATAACAATAAAGGGTTACATTAATAGTATAGAAGCCTAACATATTTATCAAAACAACATATTCATTGATTTGGTCATACACATGTGAAACATCAAAACATGAAAAATATAGCTTCTAAGCATCCAAAATATATATTTATAATTCTTCCAACCAATTAAAAACATCACCATAAAATTGTGATCATTTCTCCATTCTTAGAATTCAATTTCAGTTCAAAATCATTCCAAAACCATATTAAAAAATATAAAGATTAATTGTTCAATAGAATGAAATTTTTAGGGACATTTAATAATTTTTTATTTCTGGAATCGAACTTTCTTATTTTCTTATCATCCTACATTAAAAAGGTATAAAAATGTGAACAAACATTCTAACATTTAAGAAAATAATATATGCATATTTTTATGAAATTATTTAAGGACAAACTTGAATAAATATATAAAAGGACGAGCGGTAGGAAAAGAGAAGCTTAGACGATTGCAAATTTAAATTATAATGAAATTAAAGAGAAAATCTTTAAACATAGTTTAAAATTTACAAAATTAATAGATAAATGAATTAAAACAACTAGACAATAGATTTTCAAACTTATTATACCAAAAATGCTCCATCTTTTAAGTGAAAAAATTAAATTATTATACCAAAAATGCTCCATCTTTTAAGTGAAAGAATTAAGTGGGAAACTGTTTACGTGATTTTTTCCCAATTTATAAGCATCTGACCGAAATACTGTTTACCGATACTAAGATAAGTTATAGCAATTCAATTTTACACTGCAATATACGAACATTTCCAACGAGTAACATTTGGTGAAGAATATTTATATTATGATATATAGAGATCTTTAATATTGGTAATATACCTCCAGGATCCAACATTGGTAAAACACTAAAGATTATCACTGTGGATGCCTGAGGTATATAGCAGGGCCTGCTGAGATTCCTCTAACTATAGCCGGGATAAGGCGATGTTGAACTGCCCGTGCACATCATTGTCATGCTGTGCTCGATTTTGATGTTTCGATGGTGTTGCTTTCTTCCGGAGAGTTCCGGTAGGCGGTGCCTCTGTTGAAGTTGGGAGGCGCGGGAGGTGTTTGGCCCTCTCTCTCAGCAGGTTCTTCTGTATTTTGCCGGTGCCAGTCTTGGGCAGATCCGTGAAGACGACAACTTTGGGAACCATGTAATGCGGCAGCTTCTCTCTGCAGAACGACACAATCTCTTCTTCTTTTATGATGGTTCCATCGTTGTCCTTCGTCTTTATAAAGGCGCAGGGCGTCTCGCCCCACCGGGGGTGGGGCATGGCAACCACGGCGGCCTCGGAAACAGCAGGGTGGGTGTACAGAACGGATTCGACCTCCACACTGCTGATGTTTTCTCCACCGGAGATTATGACGTCCTTTGTACGGTCCTTTATCTCCACATACCCGTCCGGATGGACAACGCCGACGTCGCCAGTGTGGAACCACCCACCAGCAAACGCCTCGGCGGTGCTCTTGGCATCGTGGAGATACCCCTTCATGATGCTGCTGCCTCTCAACATTATCTCGCCCATACTGTCTCCATCCCTTGGCACGCTGGACATCGTCACTGGGTTCTTCACGTCAACCTGGTCGAGGCTCAACACACCCACTCCTTGCCGCCCTTTGAGCACACCTCGTTGGGCTGGGGTTAGTTGAGCATCGTCCCATTCGCTCTTCCACTCGCAGGCGAGAGCAGGCCCGGTGGCTTCGGTGAGGCCGTACGCATGTGTTACGAGGAAGTCCATGTCTTCAACTTTAGTTAGAATTGAGGGAGCAGGAGGCGCCCCTCCGGTAAGAACGTGAACTTTTCCTTCCAGGGGCTGCGGATTTGGGTGGTCGAGGAGGATGTTGAAGACAATAGGCGCACAGCACAAATGAGTGACGTGATGATGATTTATGGCTCCGTATATCTCATCTGCGGAGGTATTGCGAATGCAGACGTTAGTTCCGCCTCGTGCTGCGATTGCCCATGTGAACGCCCAACCATTGCAGTGGAACATGGGAAGCGTCCAGAGGTAAACTGGCTCTCTCCCCATTTCCCACAGCAGTAGCATAGACATGCTGCTCAGGTATGCTCCTCTGTGGCTGTACAACACTCCTTTCGGTGCTGATGTTGTTCCCGATGTGTAGTTGAGGCATATCGACTCCCACTCGTCTGCAGGCTTTACTGGATTGAATCGCGGATCTCCACCTCGAACCAATTCCTCGTAAGTGCCGCTGATTACCACACCAACTTGGTTACATAGTCCAGCAACATGAGCAGCAGCAAGGCCGTCGTCATGATCATGTATGAGGATCAGACGAGGAGTGAGGAGAGGCGATTCGAGGAGAGAGAGGGCGTCCTTGGCGAGAGAAAGGAGTTGGTAGTCCACCAGCAAAAGCTTCGCTTGGGAGTGAGCGAGAATCGTGGCAACGTTGCGAGCGTCGAGGCGAGTGTTTATTGTGTTGAGAACGGCTCCGGCCATGGGGACGGCGAAATGCGACTCGTAAAGAGCAGGAACATTGGGTGCCAGAACAGAGACCACCTCGCCTTTCCGTATTTTGAAACGATTGACAAGAGACGACGCCACACGTGTGCAACGTTGCAAGGTGTCAGCCCATGTAAAGCGAACACTACCTTGATCGTAGATTATGGACGTCCGATTTGCATACACCGTTGCCGCTCTGTGAAGAAAGCTCAACGGTGAGAGAGGCACGTAATTCGCTGCGCATTTCCCTTGATTCTCCATTCCCTCTTTCTGATTCACCGCTTCCGATTCAACAACCTCTTCTTTTATATTATCAACGAGTAAAGATAATAAAGAAAGTAGAACAGAGGAGAGAATACTAGAGAGCTACAATCATCAACTCCTTGATCACGTCGAAATGGATGAATAGAGCAGAGAAAAGAATTCAAGAACCCTATTGGCAGGCAGAACGAGACGTATAGCAAACAGAACTTGCGACTAGATTGGATCGAAATCCAGATATTTATATAGGAAACTCATTCATTCTCAGATGAAGAGAAAATCTTTCTGTGCACGCCATTATCGATTAGTCAAAGCACACAGCCACGAGGATCATTCTCCACGCAACTCTGACCACAGCAGTGTGGGGAAGCATGGAAAGTCGAAGAAGAAAATAATTGGGAACGTGTAGAGTTTCGGCAAGTTTTGAATGGAGACTAATTATGTTAGGGTTTGTTCTGCAGCCACCCTTTGTAACATATGACTGAAATAGTTATTGTTGCTGACACGGAATGCTGGGCAGCACCAATTGTATTCGGCATCGTCCCCATTGTTTTCCCTAATCAACAACTGTCTTGTTCATTTCTGTAATGTATTTGTGAATTGGATAGATCCGTCCCATTTTTCTAATAATATATATCTGTGAAGTAGATAGATTCCTGACATTTTTAAGTTATGAGGCAGACTAATCTTCAAGGTGTAACATATTTGTGAATGCGATATATCCGTCACATATTTTTTTTGTCATTATATATATCTTTGAATTTGATAGATCGATGACATTTTTAACTATGTGGATTCGGCGAGGCCACAAACCCGTCAACTTCTCACATTAAAATTGCAGTTGTAATTAGTTGAAATTGCCACGTTCGAATTCAAGCGAAAGTTAAAAAACAAGAAAGACACGCATGTAAATGGTAGGTATTAATTGATCACTAGTTCAACCCATTCAGGAGACGTCCTTAACGAACGCCTTTAAATCGATAAGTATGAAGACCGTGGAATAACTGACTGTGATTTTTCGCCGTGTTCTAATGGGAGGCTAATGGGAGGCCAGGGCCTTCCTACGTACGGCCCAAACAGCCCCAAACAGGAGACATGTAATATTAATGAGTTATGTATTGCAACAATGTTTACATACGCATTAAAAAATTTCATGGTTATTAATTTCATTACATATTTTTTTAAATGCATAAATTTAACTTATATAGTAATTGCACCAAAAAAGTACTTTCTAGTTTAATATACAAGAGATATGGTAAAAGGTTATGTAATGCAATGTACTATTTAAGGTAATGTTATGATAATCCAATCAAATTAAAATAATACAAATAAAAATTGATATTTAACCATGAGTTTGTCGATATTTAACCATGAGTTTGTCGCATGTTTTAGTTTTCATGAACCAAGTGGGTAACTCGGGGATTTGAACTTTGAACCTTGCATCTCTCGGTTTTGACAAATTTTACATTATTTTGACAAATTTTACATTATTTTGATCACCAATTGAGTTTCCCATGGGACTTCTTATTTTCTTATTGAATTTACAATGTTTGATTGTTTTAAATTTGTAGAAATTACTAGTTGATATATTGTCCAGTTGATTTTTGAAGTTGGAAGTTCAGATCAAATTGTGTACTTTTCTCATAGAAGAGTGCCAATGGTTTTTAATTGTCGAATCAATTAGAGCTCTTAATAATTGAAGACAAATTACAAAGTTAAGTAAAAACCCTAAGTCATTTTATATAAAATTTGAGTAGGATAATTAACTTGGTGAAGTGATTCTTGGGTTTACCACTAGATATATTTTAACCTTTAGAAACATTCTTAGTGTTGGATAGTTTTTTTAGTCAAGTCTTCCTGCATTATTGATGTATTAAGAATTAATCCAACACCTCTTAGGAATATTTACACTTTTAGGCTATATTGTATTCATGTTTGCTTTTGTAAAATGGAATATACAAAGATTTTGAATAGTTCAAATTTTAATAAAAAATATTAAAATAAAACATTGGTAATAATAAATTAGTTAATAATGTGTGGTAAGTTGTTTTGACTTTTCTCTTCAACCAGCTTCCATAGCACAAAATTTTATCAAATTATTGAATTTGTATGTTTTTTTGTGAAATGGTTCAGATGTGAAAGCTATTTAAATTTAATGAGAGCATGTATATTTCCACAGTTATTCATATTGAGAGAAATTTTTGGATGAAACAATGTGGAAGATGTCAAATCTTATCCAACATTTTGGGTGGACACTGCACCAATCACCAGGGACTTTGAGAATTGAATGATTCAGGTGGACACCCTCACACATTTTGTCATCAAAATTATTGAATTTGTATGGCTTTAATACAATGGTTTATGGTGCATAATCACAATCATTATGACACATTTTGAATAATTCAATTTTTAATTAAAATATTAAAATGAAACATTTGTTATAAAAAATTTGGCTAGTAAAATGTATGGTAAGTATTTTTAACTTTTCCCTCCAATCATAACACATTTCATCATGACTGTCATTACCACAATTTTTTATGGAAATTACAGAATTTGTATGCCTTCTTCTATGCATGAGACATTTGCAATAATAATTTTGGTTAATAGAATGTGTAGTAAGTCTTTTAACTTTCCCCTTCCATCACAACAATGTTTGCCCAATATCAACCCGAACATCCCTAGCATAATTTTTTATCAATTCATTGAATTTATATGATGTAATAGTTTGGATTGGGAAACAATTTACATTTAAATTTTCATTAATGATCGTGATGTAGAATTTGAATAATTCCAAATTTAATAAAAACTATTAAAATAACCTAGATGCAACTTCACTATGGATCTATCAAAGGCTGAGCCGGATCAAATCTCTCCACCTGAAAACCTCTTTTATGAGAGAAAAACTTGAGGAAATGTTTGCACTTCTAGAGTTTTGATTGCTCTAAGAGATTCATTGTTTTATAATTAATTATAATAATAATTATATAAAATAAAGTTTTAATTTAGTTATTTTTATGATTTTTTTATCTTAGTAATGTGAATTATGATAACATTGTTTGATGCCATTGAAGTTCAATATATATATATATATATCCTATATATATTATATATATTTATATATATATATATATATATAACACAAAATTATGATTACATATATAAAGGTGGCAAGAAAATTTTAGCCCCAAAACAATTAAAATGCTTCTTTAAACTAAAGGAATTTCTAAATATAAATTTAAAATTATAAATGTTTCTAGAAAATTATAAGTACTACCATATTCATATAAGTTAAATGGCTTGTGTCTGAGGGGGGAAAATTAGTTGCTGATCGAAGTAATGAGATATCCAAAGTTTAAGTCCCCTTGATTGTGAGAGATCCAAGGTTTAAGTCTCCATGGTTGTGACCCAATTTATAGAGAGGATGATAGTTGCGCGTTGTTGGATTCCTCTTAGATTAAAAAAATAAAATAGAATGTTAAATGGTTCATAAATGTGGATGGACATCAATCATAATAAGAATCAAAACACTTACTTCATCATACATCACAAGTTTTTAAAAATAAAAAAATCTAATTTCAAATAATAATAATTACTAATTATGAAAATATACAAGTTAATTTAAACATATATACATTTAAGAATTCATATAACAAGATTATTGACCATGAAGATTCACCCCACCTTATCAAGGAAATTCTTAATCTGTAAATAGGCTTTGTTACCATATCATGACTTATTAATACCACATGTATAAATAAAAAAACTCATTTCAAATGGAAATTGTTCTTATAATATATAAATTTTTTTAATGGATTCAATTAAAAAAAAAATGCATAACTGCGTTGGAAATAAATCTCGGCCTTTGATTTGTGTATACTAATAAAAATATTATAAATATTCTATGGAGGTTAAATCCTTACCATCAACTTAATAGCTATTAGTAATTAAATTAAAATTTTGGAAGCCCTATTCCAAAATAGAGAAATTTATGGGCATAATTAACTTATAATTTTTTGTTTTGTTTTGTTTGTCAAGTTGTCTGTGTTCCTATAGGCTTGATCTGTGGTTTGAGAAACCTGTGATCGAGAGATATCTAAGATAGCACCCTACCTAAGCCACACCAACCCTAAGTTGAATGGATTCTAGCATGTCTCCTCCCCCTAGCATGGGCATGGGTTTCATTCTGGTCCGCCTTGCTAAGGAAGTCCATGCCCAATTGGTTGTGCTAGTGAGACTTGAAAATAAATATATAATATTATTAGTAATATATAATCTTAGTAATTAAATTAAATGATATAAAGATTATGTTTAATAGTGTTTAATTTTTCAAAATTTTATTTTTTAGTTGGAAATTGATGATATAATTGACTGGATTTTAGCATGTCTCCTCTCCCTAGCATGGGCATGGGTTTCATTCTGGTTCCCCTTGGTAAAAAAGTCCATGCTCAAGCACTTGGGCTAATGAAACTTGAA
>APFE031611978.1:0-22096 GCA_000404065.3 Pinus taeda
TGGAGGACTGAAGGAAGGCATATGTGTTGTCTATTCTGTCTATGAGCAATAGTGAGGGATTGTATTGAGAGCTGGATAGCTTGTGATCTAAAGCTTTGTGTAATCCTGAGATATTTCCACTTGTATGATAATACAGATAGCGGGGTTTTTAGCTGAGGTTTCCCCAGAGTATTCTTCTGTGTTCATGTGTGATTGATTTCTTCTTCATATGTTATATGTGTTCTATTTGATCTTGCTCAAAATCAATTAAGCTTCCGCAAGTTTGTTTGTAGAAGTAGATCAAGTATTTTGATTTAGTTACATTGCATTATCAAGCGATCTATAGTGAGAATTTATACATGGTATTAGAGAAAAGGTGAACAAAGCGGAGAATAGTATATAAAGAAGGGATAAGTTCAAAGTTTTGAAGTTCTTGATTATAGGTACATAATCAATTTCTTATCACATCTCAAAGTTCAACAATGGTGTTCAATGGCCTGAGACTCAAGTATGCCCTCGATGGTAGCTCGAATTACATAGCCTGGAAGGATCACATGGAAGTGGTATTAGAGGACAATGGTTTGAAGGACTTCATTGATCAAGAAGTCCCCAAGCCAGCAACAGCTAATGACCAAGAATTGGCGGAATGGAAGAAATGTGTGGCGAGAGCGAGGAGGATTCTTCTAGAGGGAGTTCAAGACCACATTGTCTCAAGTCTCCATGGGAAGGAAACAACATTTTCAATGTGGAAGACACTGAAGGATCTATATCAGAATAGCAGCAACTAGAGGAAGCTAGCGCTGAAGGACAAGCTTCGGAAAATCAAGTGTGAAAAGGGCGAAACGATCTCTACATATCTGAACAAGCTCACCACCTATCGAGATGAGCTTGGAAGTGTAGAAATCAAGACATTCGATGATGACATGGTGAGTCTTGCTCTCCTCGGTCTTCCTAAGAGTTGGCATAGCTACCAAGACTCGGTGAATGGAAGAGAGAAACTGCCAGATTGGGAATGACTATGGTCGAATCTGATGCAGGAGGAGATCAGGAGAAGCACCAAATATGGTTCTTCATCAAAGCATGATGATGAATAAAATCTAGCCTTAGCATGTAAGGCAAGGAAAGGGAAAGGGAAGGCTTCCCATTCTAAATCGAGTTCTTCCCATGGTGGGAAGAATATTGACAAATCTAAATTGTGATGCTTTAACTGTCATGAGGTGGGCCATTATGCAACAAATTGTCCACAGAAGAAATCCAAGAAGGGATCCTCGAAAGGATCAAATGGTGAGGCATTGGCCTCACAGTTCAAATTGGATTTTACCCTCATCGCAAGCATGGTTTCATCGATGGTGGGTTGTTTTTGGTACCTGGATAGTGGAGCCTCATTCCACATGACCGACGATAAGAGTTTATTCAGTATATTGGAGGAGAAGGACCTCCAGATGCACATAGAGATGGGCGATGATGGAAAGTACCATGTTTCAGGTGAAGGCACGGTTGTGTTTTAGAGGGAGCATGGAGCTCCTCTCACCCTAACTGATGTAAAGTATGTTCCTGGACTAAAGAAGAACCTGGTATCTGTCACAATATTAGAAGACAAAGGCTATGATGTAGTCTTAAGTAAAGGAAAGGCGCTCCTGAGACACATCGCCATGGGTCAGACCAAGAGGATTGGGATTCGAGTTAAGAATATCTACAAGCTGGAGGTAGATGACGGTGTTGCATTGAGTTCCAAAGTAGAGTTGGTGCAAATCCAAGATGTTGGCGAGTTATGGCATAGAAGTTTGGGTCACTTGCATCATGGGGCCTTGAAGATCATGCAGTAGATCTCTACCGGACTTCCCAAAGGTAAACTTGAGCAAGTCGATACATGCAAAGGTTGTACCTTGGGTAAGTATTCAAAATCTTCCTTTTAGGATCGATATAATCGAGATGAAGAAATCTTGGAGCGAGTTCATATATATATGTGGGTGGACCATTCTTAACGGCCTCCACTGCTAAACAAAGGTACTATGTTATTTTCATTGATGATTTTTCTCGTAGATGTTGGATCTATTTCATGCAGAAGAAGGATCACACCTTCTCAAGGTTTTATGAGTTCAAAGCCTTGGTTGAGAAAGAATCAGGAAAGAAGATTAGGGCCTTGCAAAGTGACAATGGTAGAGAGTATGTCTCTCAAGAGTTTAAGGAATTTTGTGCAGTAGAAGGAATTAAACGGGAGTTGACGACACCCCATAACCCACAACAGAATCGGGTGGCCGAGAGGAAGAATAGAACGATTATGGGAGAAGCTCGGGCAATGATGCATGACCAAGGCCTACAACTTCATTTGTGGGCTCAGGTATGCAATACAACGATATACTTGCAGAATAGAAGCCCTCATAGCATACTTGGGATGAATAAACTAGAGGAAGCTTTCTCCGGGAAGAGACCAGATGTGAGTCACTTCAGGATCTTTGGCTCATCGGTATTTTTCCATTTCACCAAAGATGCCCAGAAGAAACTTGAGCCAACAACTGAGTTGGGGATACTTGTGGGGTACACTAATACATGCCACAACTATCGGGTGTTCTTGCCTACCAGTCAGAGGACAGTGGTACGCAGAGATCTAAAGTTTGATGAGCGGAAGGCCATGCGAGTTTCCCTTGAGAGGGAGCTCAAGTTGCATGAAGAGGAGGAACTTTTGGTTCCTAAGGAGGAGGAGCCTCAGATTGATGTGGAGCCGCATGCAGAGGTTCCAGGAGTGGAGACATCCATTCATATAGAGTCTTCCAGAGAGGGGAAGAAACGCACAAGGGAAGCTGACAAATTGTTGTTGGATGCTAGAGAGAATGTGGGAGAGCCATCTTCTCAGCACACATAGAGGAGGTCACCTGAGCGGTAGACTGGTTACATGGCCCTTGTTGGGGAGTGTGTAGAGACTGGACCATCTTCCTTTAAAGAAGCAGTGCAACAGCCAGTTTGGGTTAATGCTATGGTGGAGGAGTATGACTCCATAGTTCAAAACAATGTTTGGGATGTGGTTCCAAGGCCGGAGAACAAGTCAATTGTGAGTTCTCGTTGGATTTACAAGGTAAAGCAAGCTGCTGATGGTAGTGTGGAGAAACATAAGGCAAGATTTGTTTCTCATGGTTTCTCACAAGTCGAGGGGATCGACTATAATGAGAATTTTTCTCCAGTAGCAAGATACTCATCTATTAGATCAATGTTGGCACTATCAGCACAGATGGGTTGGAAGATCCATTAGATGGATGTGAAGACTGCATTCCTCAACAACAAGATTGAGGAAAAGGTGTATATGGAACAACCGGAAGGATTTGAGACCTTCGATCGTGAGTCACATGTGTGCCGACTCAAGAGAGCTTTGTACGGGCTGAAGCAAGCACCTCATGCTTGGTACACCAGGATCAACAGCTACTTCACTGGGTGGGCTTCACAAAGAGTGAAGCAGATGCAAACTTGTACCACATCATGGTAGAAGGTAAGCCATTGATCATTATTCTTTATGTTGATGATCTAATATTAACAGGTGATGATTAGTTGATCAATTCTTGTAAGGAGGATCTTGCAAGAGAGTTTGAGATGAAAGACATGGGTCTCATGCACTACTTTCTAGGCATGGAAGTGTGTCAGAAGGATGGGGAAGTGTTTATGTCTCAAGGCAAGTATGCCAGTGAGATACTCAAGAGATTCCACATGGAGAAGTGCAAGCCCATGCAAACTCCTCTAGCAGGTAACTGGAGGAAGGAGGATGCTACTTCAGGTGAAGTAGTAGCTGCTATTGTGTATTGGAAATTTATGGGTTTATTGATGTATTTAGTGAATGCACGACCAGATTTGTGCTTTGCGGTGAACCAGCTGAGTCAAGCTATGGTTCAACCTACCAATCTATTTTGGAAGGTATCTAAGCATGTGCTGAGATACCTCAGAGGCACATCTCAGTATGGATTATGGTACAGACAGACAGAGGGAGTGAAGCTTCAGGGCTTCACAGATGTAGATTGGGCACGGAGTCCATCAGATTGGAAGAGAACTTCAGGAGGAATTTTCAACCTTGGTTTAGCTCCAGTTTCTTGGTACAGTAGGAAACAGAGGTCAGTTTCACTTAGCTCAGTAGAGGTTGAATACATGGTTGCAAGCCAAGCAACATGTGAGGCCATTTAGATGCAGAAAATTCTAGTTGGGTTGTTTGATCGGAGGATGGATCCAACTATGATCTATTTTGATAATCAAAGTTGTATCAAACTCTCTGAGAATCCAGTATTTCATGACAGGTCCAAGCACATTGATATCTGGTATCATCATCTTTAGGAAGAGGATCATGTTGTTGCAGTATGTTTCGACCAAGGAGTAGGATGCAGACATTTTGACTAAGGCATTGTCAAAATGCAAATTCGAGTTCCACAGGGACAGGATCAGGGTGAGAGATAATCTGTTTCTCGTTGAGAGGGAGTGTTGAAAATAGCAACAAGAAATGCTAAAAAATAGAAATGCTAAAAATAGCATTGTTATAGATAGCATTTCGGGATACATTCCAATTTTAATTAGTCGCTAAATTAAAATTGAGAATTAAAATTTGAATTTGATCTCAGCAACTGTTTGTAAAATAATTAATTAATTCATCTTGAGTTAATTAGTTGGAGAAAATCAAACATGAAGTCTATGTGAAGACATGCAATAGTTATCCCTTTGATTGAGGAAGTTATGCCTTAATTAAGGAGATCAGGATGAGTTGTACTTTGAATTGTAATTAGTTAGCTCAGTTAAATGAGTTAAGTCCAGTTAGATTAGTTCCAACAATTTGTGGAACTGATTGTGAGTTCAGTTAGTCAATGCATGCATGCATGCAACTAGTGTACTTCAAATAACTGAATATTCTCTCATAAATAACTCATGCATGTCAGTTTAGACAGAGACCCAGTTGAGAACAAAGGATGGGATAGTGTACTATCAGTTGTCGGAATATTCCCATGAATATATCTCTTTCATGCAGAAGGAATTCTTTCCTTGAGGATTACACAGTTATTTCAGAGGTTAGTGAGCAATGTGTGAGGTAATTACACACAGGTGGCAGCTTGAGGACCCAGGAGAAAATGAGTAAGGGAATAGGAGGCTTGGAAGACTAAAGGAAGGCATATGTGTTGTCTATTTTGTCTATGAGCAGTAGTGAGGGATTGTACTGAGAGCTGGATAGCTTGTGAGCTAAAGCTTTGTGTAATCCTGAGATATTTTCACTTGTATGATAATACAGATAGCGATGTTTTAAGTTGAGGCTTTCCCCAACGTATTCTTGTGTGTTCATGTGTGATTGATTTCTTCTGCATCTGTTATATGTGTTCTATTTGATCTTTCTCAAAATCGATTAAGCTTTCGCAAGTTTGTTTGTAGAAGTAGATCAAGTATTTTGCTTTAGTTACATTGCATTATCAAGTGATCTACAGTGAGAATTTCTACAGAATACACAACAAGGTGTTGTTCCAAACCATTCTCTATACTTTCATCTAACAATATAGAGAAAAATGGAATTTCTAATATTTTTCTAGTTTGCACTTCTTCAAGGTAATTTGATATAGAGTGAATAAATTAAGTAGTTGATTTTATGTTTATGTAGGAAGAATACTCCACTCAAGAAGGCATATTAGGCGTCAGCAGATGCATATGAAGATGACAAATATCTTCATAAGTAGCAATTGAAATATCTTTTTGTGTAATAAAATATGCTAAATTCATGGTGGTTATGACCCCTTTCTTATTAGCCTCACTTATAGCCACTATGTGTTCTCTAATGGGCTTTGTCAAACTTTCAATTTAATACAAATTTCTCTAAGTTGATGTTTGATGAATAATAGATATTGCATGAGTTGTCACGGCATCGTATTGAATGGTATTCCATCCATCTCCAATACACATGGACCCTGAGCCTTGTACTTCTCACAAATTTTGCACTTCATACTAGTCTTGCCATATTCAACGTTGATACTATACACCCTAGGATGTTCTGTCGTCCACTCTTCTTGAAATTCATGTTTTAAGAAATCTTTCCTCCTAGAACTACTAGATACATCATCTTGTCCTTCCTTTTCACGGCCAAAAAATCTAGATCAACAACAAACTCTTTATCTATTTCTTCATTAGCATCGTCATTCAAATCAAGTATAGATGGAATATCTTTAACATTAGAAGTCTTTGATGTTTTAGAATATCCATAAAAAATGTCAATAGTTGATTGACCGTTCCTTTTTGGAGGTATTTCTATTTAAATAATGTACCTACATGCAAAACAATTACAATAAATTAATAGTTTAAAACACTTACAAAAATAAACAACATAACATAGATAGCTTAAAAATATTATCTACAAATAGAACTCTTAGAAACTTAAAACCATACCACAAAAAAATGTCTTAATAGTTCACCATGTCACAATCTAATCTAAATCACATGACATCAATTTCGGCTTTGATTTCACGTGAACTCTAATTATGGTGAAGCTTCAAAATATGTCCACTTTTGTTATTGCCAAGTGTGTCGGTTATCCCACTCTGTGTGAGAAGGCATTTTTTTTTAACAGGAAAAATGGTGGAGGATTTTAGTTAGTTAGTTTAAATCCAGTGTTCTCCCTAAAAGGTTATAAGGTAAAATTTAGGAATAGAGTATTCCATTTTTCCTGATATAGCATGACTATTAGTAGATAAAATGTTGTAGGATTTTGATTAATCTATTTAATGAGTGTTTTTTTTTAGAAATTTATAGGTTTAAATTCAAGAATAAAGTATAAACAACTATGTAAATTTTAATAATCAAATTATTATCAATAGTAGATTATGGAAATGTGGTTAAACCTATAATCTAAACCTACAATTGTC
Source organism: Pinus taeda (assembly GCA_000404065.3). Lineage (NCBI taxonomy): Eukaryota > Viridiplantae > Streptophyta > Pinopsida > Pinales > Pinaceae > Pinus > Pinus taeda. The sequence goes on from APFE031611978.1 coordinate 6,846, forward strand.
TATGGTCCAGGTCTCTCTTCAAACCTTCAAACAGAAAAGTGAGACCAATTTTTTTTTATCTTTTGAAGTTTTACAAAATACTTCTAAATAAATTGATCAGACTAATTTTAAACAAATGGAAGTTGGAGACTTGGAAACTCCCATAACAAGAATATTATTATTATATTTTAGTGGGAAACTCACTAAATTCTTAAAGGGATTTGCCTTGTTAAAATACAAGGGCCCACGCCAATTTTTTTGGTTAACCAAATTTCAAGCATAACTAAACTTTAGGCTCATTATTATACAAAAAAATCATTACTTATAAAATAAAAATAAAAATTATACAAAACCAATGACGATGTAAACCTACCTTCACATAGTTTACCTTCATGTAGGATAGAACTAGTTTAGAGGCTATACGGCTGAGCTATAGAGTCAGAGATGGTTAGAGCTATAGAGTCAGAGATGGTTAGAGGTAGGGTATGTTGAGAATATATTGTAGAGATATATTTTGGAGATATTAGAAGGTAGCATGTGATAGGAACTTCAAACACTTATAGAACCAGCACCGGAATGACCACAACAACCATTATTTCAAGACTCTACAAACGTCAATTTTTTTGGTCTCTCCTTTCTTAAAATAGTATAGAAAAACAACCAATTTATTGATAAGATCATTTATTTATTCAATGGTACTCATAGATTTATAATAATTCTAATCCAAGAAGAAAATTTCATTGACAACCAGAAGTGATAGTCCTAGATTTTTGTAGTCTTCCTAACTTCACGTTGATCCATTAGTATAGCAAATAGTTAGGTTGCATTAAATAAAAATGTGGGTTGTGGATTGGGCCACCTACAGGGCTACATTTAAGGCACACATATTACTATTTTAATCATTAATCTGATTATTCTCTATTTTAACTTTTACATATTATTACAATCATCTTGATTTTTTTAATGAAAATTAATAGTTAAAAATAGATTTTTGTGACCATTATCATCATACTACCAACATTTTATGAAATTTTGTATCGAATCTTAATAATTAATTCATATAAAAAATAAAAACACTCACAATGCACTATGCACTGTAGATGGTCAAAAATAAAAATATCCTCGAAATATACCATAAAAGTATTTAGAAAATATACTCATCACCAACCAAATTAAGTAGACAATGTCATCTTAAATTAAATTAGTGTTGTGGTGTACTCTTTGTAGAAGGGTAGCAGAAAGCAAGATGGATTGTGGTTGCAAATATTCCAATAAAGGTAAATTTCCCTTACAACTTTTAATCCACTCGCGAATCGATTGTGGTTGTAGACTTGTAGCTAGGAACTTGCCAGTTGTGTCATTAAGTGAAGAGTCCACTTGCAAAAAAATGCACTGTTAGATGGAAAATAAAGGGGTATAATAACATTTTGGAAAAAAAAATTAAACATCAAAAATATGTCTTCCACCATAATTAAACATCAAAAATACGTCTTTCACCATTCCAGGAACGTCACGAAAAACGAGCATCCACAAATTCCAATAATCAAATAAAAGAAAAAAAATGCCTTATGACCAGCAAAATGCCTATCAAATTCCATCCCTGGTGGAAGGTACACGAATGTTATTAGAAAGATAAATTTAAATTTATGATGATTGTTATTTTTGGGCATCAAATGAGAAGTAAAGTTAATTGTTGATTTTGTTCTGTATTTTTTGGATGCTGAAAATCAATAATAGATATAAATATGTGTGAAAGACAATTATTATTTTTTCATTCTTTAACTTACTTTTAAAGAAGCTAGATTTTCCTTTAATCAATTTACAATGGAGTAGTAGGCCATCCTTTTGGAAATACCATAAGAATAAATAATATGGCAAGATGGAATAATTGAACTCCTTCGGAGTTTGAATAATGAGCATTGTTGTTGTTAGGAAAATAAATTGCTATCTACTTTTATTACCTTTCAGTTTTAAGCTATATTGTGATTTCATGTTGTAGACGTTGTTGTGAATACATTGTTCAATAGAAGGCCATCTCAGTATTTAGCAATGAAGGATTTGGTTATTCATGAACATTCTTTTATTTTTTCTTGCTAAGTGTCATAGGCTTCATGAATGAATAAACATACTAACATGTAGAAATTGTTAAAGCAATCTAGCACAACATCTTGTAAGGCTATGTCATTGAAGGCATTCATGTTTCCATAGTATTGAATATGATAGGTTGAATATGTTCTCACACTATTATAGTGTCCTCCCAAAGAAGCACCGCTAAGAAAATCCTCCAACTATGGGCCTTTGCATTGCTATAGTTTCCTATCAAAGAAGAGCCACCAAAAAAATCCTCTATATTTGGGCCTTAGACATATAGCCATCTTAGAAAAAATATTAACATCAATTTTTTTTTCCTTTTATGAAATTGGTCTTCATGAATTTCTTACTCACAAATTTTTGTGAGAATTTTCATTGGAGGTGGAAATGATGCAAAGAATAACTAATTGTGTTTATGAGCACAAAACATTGAGAATTGACCATTTTGCAACATGTCTACCCCTTCTTTATAATTCTACAATTGCAAAAGTAGTTTTAAGGTTGTGTACCTATGTCTATCTAGTTAGAGTCAATGGAGTTCATGGACATATACAATAGGTCATATTTAGGAGCAAAGGTTTTTCAAAATCCTTTTCTTCAATTGCACGCCTACTATGAGAATCACATTTCCCTACCAGCAAGTAGCATCAGTGATAAAATCATAAGCCAAAGATCATCCAAGTTCTCCTTTCTTTAGCAATGATAAGATCATTCCTTTTGCTCCTGTCTTTAGCAATGATCCATGCATTTACAAGTATTCATACCTAGATATGACCTTTTCTATTATAATTGTTACCTTGTTTAAAGCTTTAGTTTGTTTGAAGTCTATCTATAGGAACAAAATTTGCAATCACTACCTTCTTTAAATATCTACTTTGTATGAAGTCTATCTATTGAAACAAATTTTCTTCTTTATAAACCTAAGGCCATATAGAAAGTTAAAACGATAGTAATGCAATGATGATCATATGAGGTGAAATGGTGCAAAAAGATAATGTCATGGAAACTAATAAAAGTCGAAGAGACAATTAGCTCTCACTGATTAAATGAGAGAGGAGAACAATCTTGGCATGATGTCTACGTTGTAGTTATGATGTACTAACAATGCCCCAAATGATCGATTTATTGTACAATGTTAACATATTGTCAATGCCCTAAACCCAAACAACAAATTAAAAAAGTATCCAAAATATAGACTTAAGGTCAGATCATCACCTAAACTAATAGTGAAAGCATACAATATCATATCAAACAAAAACATTTAACAAAATAAAAAATTATCCTTTAATTTATATTTTGAAATTTTCAAAAAATTGAATGCATTAGATAAGAGTAAGGGATTAAGCCTAAAAACTAGTAAATTGATGTAAATTTTATACTAAAAATTTTAATAAGATTTTTATGGTCATTAATGTTAAAGAATAACAACTTAGAATAACTTGGAGGTAGCTTTTCCTTGGTTCAAATATTTCAAACATTTATTATAATGTCTTTTTAATTATAGCAAAACCTTTTATTATTTTAAAAATATTTTTATGGAAAATTTTGATTATTAAACTCGGAGGCGAACTTTCACTCTCTCATAATAATTTGTTTTATTTTTCTCAATTAAGACAAACTCAATTTTCTTGCTTAAAAAATCATTATCATCATTATCGTTATAATTATAAATATGAAAATTATTTTCTTATCCAATCCCGTGAGAATTTTGAAGCTGAGATCCCTATGGGGTTATTGACTTCATACATACAACAAGCAAACGAGTCAACCTAGTCACTACCAAATGAAATTCAGTGCAGTCAAGTGCACCACGTGTTAGATGAAAATTGGGTTTGGCTTTGAAATAAAACACTCACTATAATGACGGGAATGGGGAAGAGATTTCTATTTAGTTGTCATAGTGTTTGATGAAAATTGGGTTTGACTTTGAAATAAAACACTCACTATAATGATGGGAATGGGGAAGAGATTACTATTTAGTTTTCAATGACCATGAAGGGTTAGAGATAGGGATAGTTTAGAAAATTAGGGATAGAGATAGGGATAGTTTAGAAAAGTAGGGATAGGGATAGTTTAGAAAAGTAGGGATAGAGATAGGGATAGTTTAGCTAATTTTTTTTAACCATATGGTGAATCTTACCAGGTCTAATCTAGGGGAGATCCAGGATCAAACTTCATAGCTGCCACTATAACACCTAAGTTCCTATGATTTTAGCAAGAGCAGACTCATGGGAAAGGGGAATCCACCCCTCTAGCCTCCACTACAGCAGGTCATTGTACTCAATGAGGTTTGAACTTCGGTCTCCCTCAGCTTCGCCCATGTGACTTACCGTCAAACCACACATCACTGTACAGTTGTTAATAAAAAAAAATGAATGATTTTAATGAGGTTAACCATGAGTCACTTAAAAGAACAAGAGAATAACAACTTCGTATTCCTTTCTGGCAAAAATATTTCTAGGAATCCACTCCCTACGAAATTCAATTCAGCACAGAAATGCAGGTCAAGTGTTTCATAATTACGTAATGCAGTCAACCCCCTGAAAAAATTGAAGCTATGATCTAAAGGGGATTACAATTCCGCGGTCAATATTTGCATTGATATGGAAAGAAAGCGACTACGAAATGCAATAAGTAACCAGTAAACCACGAGTTCGATGGAAATTGGGTTCCAATTTGAAAAGGAAATTGTGTGGATGGTTTTCTCATTAGCCCAAAAAGTGAAAAATCGACAGTTATGGGAAACCATTAATTAAGCTAAAGGTTTTTTTTTAATGGCGAGGCTTTGCCTCACGACATTGTTCATAGACTCGTCGGCCTCCACCTCATATTCCTAGATTCGTTTTCTCCTTGCGGTCGGTGAGAACGTTGCTCCTTCCTGTAATCTTTCGCTGCCTCCACCTCATAGATTCATTTTCTCTTTGCGAGATAGGTGAGAACGTTGCTCCTTCCTATGATCCTTCCCCGCCGCTGACCACCTCTGAAAAGTACTCGAATTTGGGGAGTTTTGACGCCAGCTACATTGTCTTGATGGGCCTTGACCCTGATTGTGGTAGACAGGCTTGGAATTTCAAATTCTTTTTGCCCGACAAATGAAAATTTCATGATGTTTTTACATTTTACATGCTCTTTATTTTACGTTTTACGCCAATAAACCACCTTTCATACTAATAAATTAAAATAGTAGCATTGGATCTTCCGGCATTGAACTCTTCTATGTAATAATCAATAAATAATTCTATGTTTGTTCATAAAGTTTCAAAGTAGAATCATATAGTTTTCACATAGATGCTAGTGAGCAGTGTACAACATCCACAGTGTGAAAATGGTCATCCAAGCCTCCAATGTGAATATACTACTAATCATCTTACAATGTATGATGTTGAAAATATAGTGAAATTATGGTAATTTATTAAAAGTAACAGCGACTAGCATTTATTCATGCTTAACACAACATTCTTTAAACCAAATTACCAAAGTTGTGCTTATAATTGCAAACTTTCAGACTTCACATAGATATATCCATTTCTAACAAAAACAAATGGTTGAAATATCAAAACATGATCCCCAATCTGAACAATTATATCAACAGGTGGTTCCCAATCTAGACAATCTTCGAACAGCAGAAAACTTGAAGGCAAATATGGACAGTGTGGACTTTTAGTTAACCATTCAACTATAATTTTTCACCATTAAAGCAAGAGGATTGAACAATTACAAATCGTTCTCGTAAATTTATCTTTGGGTTGACAATTGGATTATCTCAAATGATGCTAGAACATTAATTTAGGATTTTTTTACACAAATCAAGACTAGAGGTCAATTCATAAATTCTTCTCATGCGTGTACAAACCAGATTGAAGCGATTTTCCTCATAAACTCCGAAATAAGGAAGGGAAAATTATAATCACTAATCTTTTTTATTTTTCTAAAAAGGCTCAGAAAATTGTAATCGCAGACCTTTTTCATTATTCTAAGAAGGCTCGGAAAATTCATTCAAATCATGCACATTTTTCATTCTTCTGTAATATTTTATATAATCACACACATTTTTCATTTTTCTATAATATTTTATGTAGTTTTACCATTAAAAACACATCTTAAACAATGTACAGAGGACAAAATGTTAAACATTTGTTAACCCAGAAACATTATTTTTAACATATTCTGGTCTATACGTATATTATATATGAAAATTTTCAATCTCCGCTCACTAACAGACTCGAATTCTAGTTTTATTACAATTTCCAGATCCAAAAAAATAGGATCAGTTTCACTAAAATTAAAAAGAAATATTTGTTTTTCATCTTTTTAACTTAAGTAAATAAAAATAAAAATACAAGTGACACTGGTTAGTTTCAAACTAGTTTTATTATAATTCCCAGAGCCAAAAAATTAAGATGTCTGTCTAAAAATAGAAAAAAAATATTTGGTTTTCATTTTTTTAACTTAATTAAATAAAAATAAAAATACAACACAACAGTTAGTTTTCATAAGTCATTTATTGTTGTGCACCTCACTACCATACTCAAACAAATCTAGCATTATAGAAGTCAACAAACAAAATAAAGAAATTTTACGACACCATGCATCATTGTATGTGGGTAAAAATAGTGGAATTCTAGTCTATCATATTTATAGTCCAAATTTATAGTGAGACTATTTAAACAATGAAAACCATGCAAATGTAGTATAAATAAAACATTTAGTGGAATTTTTCCAAACTATAGTGTATTTCATTGAAATTCAAACTTGTTAGAGAAAATACAAAATAGTTTTTAATAATAGATCGTAATTATACTTCATTTAAAGTCAATCTTTCTAGAGAAACTACAAAAAACTTTTTAATAGGGATATCTTAACATAACCTAGAAGAAATTTCAAAGCTCAAGAATCCTTCTTGACTTTGTATCAGTCCATACTTCATATACTGCATGCCAATCAACATTAGATCATTCAGGTCCATTCAAAGATATTCTCAAGCACCCAGTGTATCCAACCCTAGCCTTGATTTTCTAATGTCCTTGATGGTGTTTTGCTTAGAAAATCCCCTTTCACAATCTATTGTACTTGCAGGAATAGTGAGCATGGCTTGCCATAATTTCATCATATTAGGATAAGTTTTGTGCCATTGTTTTGCGTTACGAAAGACTTTCCATGCTTCTTTCATAGAAAAACCCTCACAAGCCAGATTTAATGAATCAACAAAAGGGTGCAACTCTCTTTTACAAGCTTTAACATCAAATAAAGCTACAAATCCAACATCACTTGATATGGTATGTTGCAAATGTTGAAAAAGCTTTAAAAGCCAACGTTTTGAATTTTTCTCACGATTACGACGCTCTTCTAGATAATAGCAAGGGTTGAACAATTTTGGTGCATTAAAAAGATGAAGGTTTGGAAATCTTTCATTTAAAGAGTCTATGAGAGTCTCTATATAACCTTTTGTGAGTTGTTGACAACTCTCTTGTGTACCTTCAATACAAGGTTTCATAGATTGTTTTCTTGCTTCATTGCATTCAATATCCATGGCTGAGATAGAGAAGTATCGTAATTCATGTCTATCTACCAATGTCCCTTCATCTTTCATATCAGTGTATCCATTTTGAGAATCACTTAAAAATTTTGAAAGATAAATTGTGTCTTCTGCAAATGTCTCTTTTCTCAAAAACCATCTAGATAATGTAATTATAATTACTTCAAGAGCCAACCCAATAGTTGTAATGTCTACATTTTCTTCTTAAAAAGTCATATTCAACTATTCTAAAGAGATGAAAGACATGGGTCTCATGCACTGCTTTCTAGGCATGGAAGTGTGGCAGAAGGATGAGGAAGTGTTTGTGTCTCAAAGCAAGTATGCCAATGAGATACTCAGGAGATTCCACATGGAGAAGTGCAAGCCCATGCAGACTGCTTTAGCAAGTAACTGGAGGAAGGAGGATGCTACTTCAGGTGAAGAAGTAGCTGCTATTGTGTATCGGTAGCTTGTGGGTTCATTGATGCATTTAGTGAACACATGACTAGATTTGTGCTTTGCGGTGAACCAGCTAAGTCAAGCTATGGTTCAGCCTACCAAGTTGTTTTGGAAGGCAACTAAGCATGTGCTGAGATACCTTAGAGGCACATCTCAGTATGGATTATGGTATAGACGGACAGAGGGAGTGAAGCTTCAGGGTTTCACAGATGCAGATTGGGCAGGGAATCCATCAGATCGGAAGAGCACTTCAGGAGGAATTTTCAACCTTGGTTCAACTGCAGTTTCTTGGTACAATAGGAAATAGAGGTCAGTTCCACTTAGCTCAGCAGAGGCTGAATACATGGTTGCAAGCCAAGCAGCATGTGAGGCCATTTGGATGCGGAAAATTCTAGTTGGGTTGTTTGATCAGAGGATGGATCCAACTGTGATATATTGTGATAATCAGAGTTGTATCAAACTCTCTGAGAATCCAATATTTCATGACAGGTCCAAGCACATCGATATCTGGTATCATCATCTTCGGGACTATGTGGTGAGGAGGATCATGTTGTTGCAGTATGTTTTGACCGAGGAGCAGGATCCAGACAATTTAACTAAGGCATTGTCAAAATGCAAATTCGAGTTCCACAGAGACAGGATCGGGGTGAAAAATAATCCCTTTCTTGTTGAGAGGAAGTGTTGAAAATAGCAACAAGAAATGCTAAAAATAACATTGCTATAGATAGCATTTCGGGTTACATTCCAGTTTTAATTAATACCTAAATTAAAATTGAGAATTAAAATTCGAATTTGATCTCAACAGCGATTTGTAAAATAACTAATTAATTCATCTTCAGTTAATTAGTTGGAGAAAATCAAACATGAAGTCTATGTGAAGACATGCAATAGTTATCCCTTTGATTGAGGAAGTTATCCCTTAATTAAGGAGATCAGGATGAGTTGTACTTTGAGTTGTAATTAGTTTGCTTAGTTAATTGAGCTAAGTCCAATTAGATTAGTTCCAACAGTTTGTGGAACTGATTGTGAGTTTAGTTAGTCAATGCATGCATGCAACTAGTGTACTTCAGATAACTAAATATTCTCTCATAAATAACTCATGCATGTCAGTTTAGACAGAGACCCAATTGAGATCAAAGGATGGGACAGTGTACTATCAGTTGCAGGAATATTCCCATGAGGATATCTCTTGTATGCAGAAGGAATTCTTTCCTTGAGGATTATTTCCTTGAGTATATGTCTTGTTGTAGACGTTGTTGTGAATACATTTTTCAATAGAAGGCCATCTCAATATTTACCAATGAAGGACTTGGTTAGTCATGAACATTCTTTTATTTTTTCTTGCTAAGTGTCACAGGCTTCATGGATGAATAAACATACTAATATGTCGAAATTGTTAAAGCAATCTAGCACAACATCTTGTAAGGCTATGTCATTGAAGGCATTCATGTTTCCATAGTATTGAATATGTTAGGTTGAATATGTTCTTACACTATTATAGCGTCCTCCCAAAGAAGCACCGGTAAGAAAATCCTCCAACTGTGGGCCTTTGCGTTGCTATAGTTTCCTATCAAAGAAGTGCCACCAAAAAAATCCTCTATATTTGGGCCTTAGACATATAGTCATTTTAGAAAAAATTCAGTGCAGTCAAGTGCACCACGTGTTTGATGAAAATTGGGTTTGGCTTTGAAATAAAAGCCTCACTATAATGACGGGAATGGGGAAGATATTACTATTTAGTTGTCATAGTGTTTGATGAAAATTGGGTTTGGCTTTGAAATAAAACACTCACTATAATGACGGGAATGGGGAAGAGATTACTATTTAGTTGTCAAAAGGGTTAGAGATAGGGGTAGTTTAGAAAACTAGGGATAGAGATAGGGATAGTTTAGAAAATTAGGGATAGAGATAAGGATAGTTTAGAAAAGTATGGATAGGGAAAGTTTAGCAAATGAGGAGAATGCAAAGGAGATTACTATTTAGTTGTTAATAAAAAGTAATGAATGATTTTAATGACGTTAACCATGAGTCACTTAAAAGACGAAGAGAATAACAACTTCATATTCCTTTCTAGCAAAAATATTTCTAGGAATCTAGTCCCTACGAAATTCAATTCAGCACAGAAATGCAAGCCAAGTGTTTCATAATTACGTAATGCAGTCAACTCCCCTAATAAATTTGAAGGGGATAACAATTCCGCGGTCAATATTTGCATTGATATGGAAAGAAAGAGACTACGAAATGCAATAAGTAACCAGTAAACCACGAGTTCGATGGAAATTGGGTTCCAATTTGAAAAGGAAATCGTCTAGATGGTTTTCTCATTAGCCCAAAAAGTGAAAAATTGACAGTTATGGGAAACCATTAATTTTGCTTAAGGTTTTTTAGTGGCGAGGCTTTGTGTAACGCCCTGGCGACCGGGCGCTCCGCGCACGGAGGGCGACCTTCCTACCCGACGACCGTTCACACGAAACGGCGAGTGCACCTAGCAGTACGGGTCCGTTCATCACTATGGGCAAACAGCAACATAGCAGGGAAGCAATGGGGCGACTGATCCAAGGTTGAAGGACGCATGACACAAGGGGCACGAAGGACGAAAGGGCATGTGGGTGGCGTTGGTCGGCTTTACAAAAAGACCGACCCGCCACGACACTGTTCTCAACGATTAAACGTCACATAACGATAAAATATGGGCGTGAACAATTATATGGAGAATAAATATATTAGGCTCGGATGAGAGATAATATATGCATGGCGTTATACATTAAAAATAACCCATGACCGAAAGCTTATATTATATGAATACACGCATATACACATGTGGACGGATTAAAATAATATAAGGACGCATACGTGGGCACATAAACCATTATGCGGGCAGACCGACAGGCTTTATGGAGACAAAAGCATGGCGGTGGATTAAAATAATATTACGTGGGCTCTTTCACATGAAAAAGGGATGTCGGCTTAACATAAGACACCCTTGAACCATGGAGAAGACAAGCGTATATATATTGGAATGAGAGGAGCTCATTCCTCATCATCGAACTCATTCGATATCTCTCTCTCATCTTCGTCTTAGGAGTCTTCGCATGAGGAGGCATAATGTAGTGCGAAAGTCTCCCACAGAACAGCGCAGATGCTCGGTGGATTAACAGGCTTTGCATAACTTCAGTTGGCACTCGTGCAGAACAGATTCGGTAAAGAGGAGATTGGGTACACGGTTGCTGCAGGTTCGATAAACGCTACAGGTGGTCCGGAAGGTGCCCGTTTACAAACGAAGGTTGTGGAACTGGGGTACGGTTTAAGACAGCTATCTTGCTGTGTTTTGAGAGCGTTGGCCATGAGGGTGATCGGGCACGCTCGTATTGTATTCCTGCTGTAATTCGGAAGGGTGGACTGTAAGGTTGACACACCCGGACTATTGTATTATTGTTGTAATTCTAAGTGTGGATCGCGAGGTTGTTTAACACACTTGTAAAAGTACATCAGGCAGACATCTCTGGGAGTTGCCCCTCCCAACAGCTTGTGCATTCATATATTCTCATGTGTTTCGGTATAAGTGTTGGTGAGTGGAATTATGTTATGAATTGATAAATTATGATTGAACAACGGTAATTATAATTAAGGAATTATAATGGTATATGGTTCAATGATGTTTTAAGAAATGATTATAAAGAAACACTTGTGTAGCGGTAGCGAAACAAGTGCTTGAAGGCGTAGTCTATAGGCAAAGAAATAAATTTGCCCGGTAGTGCCGCACGTTCTCGACGAAAAAATTATATAGAGGTCGAGAGCATGACAGATGGTATCAGAGCCAGTAACGGTGCTGGCGTTGGAACATTGAAGGCTTGGACAAGAGCCGTGAAGGAAAGCTGGTGAACGGTTGACAGATAAAGATGGAGGGCTATCAAGGCCGTGTAATCGTGAAAGTCTATGGCAGGAGTGCTCGAGCATTGATAAGATCGACCGATCCATGTAACCAGATGGCGGTACGATTTGCGAAAGAGATGGGGCTAATCGACGCCTGGTGGAAATTCAAAGTAAAGTTAATAGATGTACGAGTATGGATGGACGGACTCTGTGGGCTGATGGACTTCGAGGTTACAGATATCGAAGACGTTGATGTGATAATTGGGCGAGAAGGACTTCTTGGGTATGGCTACGTACTAGATGAAGTTACTAGCCCGAAAGAAGAAACCGTATTGACCAAAGGTGTTGGGGACTTTACTGTGACAGAGGTCGGACTTGGGGATATTCAAGAAGAGCCGAAAGCTTGCGGCCTGGAAACATGGACAGATGAAGGTATTCAGCCAGAAGAACCATGTGACGAAGAAGGGACGGAGATGGCCGAACTTGAAATCAATCAAGTTGAGACAGAGACACACGGTTTAGCAACACGGACGGATTCTTACATAGAAGAATCATGTGTCGATGAAGGACCAAGGGGGACAAAGTTTGAAGACGAACCAGGATCGTTGAGCTTGTCGACACGACAAGATGAGGTCACTCACATAGAGGACGCTCATGATAATGGAGATTCGGTAGAATCGGAGATTGAAGGCACGCAAGTTGGACAAGAATCATATGACTTGGCATGGATGGGCGATGACGCCCACACGAAAATACAAGACATAACAGATTATGAAGAGCTTGCAGCCGTAAAGAGAGAGGTTGAAGAACTTTTTCAGGACAGTTGGACAAAGGAGCAAGAGGCAGCTGCGAAGTGTACAATTGAAGAAGAAGAAGTTTTTGTGGATAAAGAGGTTATCTATGTACCGACGGCTGAGGATGAATTTGGTCTCGATCAAATTGAAGAGTACTCGGACAGGTGGTACACATTTGTAGATGAAGATGCTCCGAGGAGAGACTTCATGATGGTGATACGGAACTATCATATGAACATATGGCAGGTAGATCACATACAGGAATGGGCAAACTTATTTTGTCTTGGCTATGGATGATCACGCTATGGATGACCTTGACGGGATGCGGGATGATGAGCCGAGGATGGGCGTGGGTCGCAAAACTCGGTGGAGCTGTTTACGACATTATGTCAAAACAGGTAGAAGCCCGTGACAAGAAGATGAAACCAAACACACGGAGGGAGGTTCGGGGAAAGTACCTCCGGTAGATGGGAGACAGTTGTAAAGAGGATGATGTGCGTAGGAGACCGAATGTCCGAGGAGGAGATCGGGGGGCGCACCGAAAGCAGGTAAAGCGTAGAAATGAGGATGCTCTCATAGAGAGACCTCATGGCGACAGTACAGGTTTCTCACTTGACCATTTGGCAGACAAACCGCGCGCAGGGAAAGGCAAAACCAATTTGCCTACACTAGAGGGAGTCGTGCCGAGGGTGAAGCATGGGGATTTAGACCGGTGGGTCGAATTGATTGATAAAGGAGGGTTGTATGGCTCACCTCCTTTGAGGCCGATTTAGACGAAAACAGCGGACGGGTTCATTGTTGACTGCTCAAGGCAGTGAGCCCGTGAGGATACTTGGGCAGGACGGATGGTCTCAATGGGCGCATGAAATGGGGTTTCCCATGAATCGACGGAGGGATCATGAAACGAGTATCTATACTCGGACAGGGGATTTATCCATTCATGGTGGACTTGGAGGTTTGAAGTGCCGGGGAGCCGATTCGTTGACTATTTCCGACTTGATGTAGTATGGGATGCATACTCCTGCAACGTGCATAGGATCATGAAACAGGAGGGTGACTTGACATGGAGGGCCGAAGAGGAAACAGTGGTATGGAGGTTGTCGGGACGACAACGGATTAAGGTGGGGGAGGATGTAACGCCCTGGCGACCGGGCGCTCCAGGCACGGAGAGCGACCTTCCTACCCGACGACCGTTCACACAAAACGGCAAGTGCACCTAGCAGTACGGGTCCGTTCATCACTATGGGCGAACAGCAACATAGCAGGGCAGCAATGGGGCGACTGATCCAAGGTTGAAGGACGCATGACACAAGGGGCACGAAGGACGAAAGGGCATGTGGGTGGCGTTGGTCGGCTTTACAAAAAGACCGACCCACCACAACACTGTTCTCAACGATTAAATGTCACATAACGATAAAATATGGGCGTGAACAATTATATGGAGAATAAATATATTAGGCTCGGATGAGAGATAATATATGCATGGCGTTATACATTAAAAATAACCCATGACCGAAAGCTTATATTATATGAATACACGCATATACACATGTGGAGGGATTAAAATAATATAAGGACGCATACGTGGGCACATAAACCATTATGCGGGCAGACCGACAGGCTTTATGGAGACAAAAGCATGGCGGTGGATTAAAATAATATTACGTGGGCTCTTTCACATGAAAAAGGGATGTCAGCTTAACATAAGACGCCCTTGAACCATGGAGAAGACAAGCGTATATATATTGGAATGAGAGGAGCTCATTCCTCATCATCGAACTCATTCGATATCTCTCTCTCATCTTCGTCTTAGGAGTCTTCGCATGAGGAGGCACAATGTAGTGCAAAAATCTCCCACAGAATAGCGCAGATGCTCGGTGGATTAACAGGCTTCGCATAACTTCAGTTGGCACTCGTGCAGAACAGATTCGGTAAAGAGGAGATTGGGTACACGGTTGTTGCAGGTTCGGTAAACACTACAGGTGGTTCGGAAGGTGCCCGTTTACAAACGAAGGTTGTGGAACTGGGGTATGGTTTAAGACAGCTATCTTGTTGTGTTTTGAGAGCGTTGGCCGTGAGGGTGATCGGGCACGCTCGTATTGTATTCCTGCTGTAATTCGGAAGGGTGGACTGTAAGGTTGACACACCCGGACTATTGTATTATTGTTGTAATTCTAAGTATGGATCGCGAGGTTGTTTAACACACTTGTAAAAGGAAAACAGGTTCTTAAATAATACATCAGGCAGACATCTCTGGGAGTTGCCCCTCCCAAGAGCTTGTGCATTCATATATTCTTATGTGTTTCGGTATAAGTGTTGGTGAGTGGAATTATGTTATGAATTGATAAATTATGATTGAACAACGGTAATTATAATTAAGGAATTATAATGGTATATGGTTCAATGATGTTTTAAGAAATGATTATAAAGAAACACTTATGTAGCGGTAGCGAAACAAGTGCTTGAAGGCGTAGTCTATAGGCAAAGAAATAAATTTGCCCGGTAGTGCCGCACGTTCTCGACGAAAAAATTATATAGAG
>APFE031611982.1:36640-81297 GCA_000404065.3 Pinus taeda
GCAGGTGTGGGTAGTGTTGGTTTGGAGCCTTGCATACCTAGGTGCTATCTTCAGGCTACTTGCCTTTATCATCCCATATCATAATTCCACTTCGGAGCATAATTTTCATGTTAGGGTCTTCCTCACGTAGCTTAGACCTCATCATTTGCAGGTTCTGAGTCGAGAGAGGTTGGAGAGCTCCCTTGTCGCATACCCTAGCTATCAGTGTGGGACAATCCTCCATCTCATGATCAAATAAGGTACAATAAAAACATGATGGATGTGTTGGATTCATACAATCAGGGGCATAATGTCCTGCCCCCCCCCGCAATTGTAACAAATCAACTGTTCATGACCTCTTCCAGGTCCTCCTCCACCTCAGCCTCGTCCACGCCCCTGAAATTCGGTTCGCGCCATCCTTACATTCTGGTCAAGGGGTCGTGTTTTGGTTTGAACTCTGTAAGTGGGAGTCCTATCCATCATTAGCTCATTGGTGCACTCATCATGTCCCACTAATCTACAAAAATTACAAAATAGCTATTGCAAATTCTTCATGTACTTCTAAAATAGATGACAGTTGTCCATAATATGCTTTCCTCCTATTTGAAAAATCATGCACCACAAAGCAGGCACCGTGCTAGGTCCTACATGTGCCTCCAATCCTAACAGCATCGGCCCCCCTCCCGTGAGGTAATTCGCAAACACCAAGCAGTGGTCCTTGTCATGTCCCTAACCCTTGCAATTTACACATCATACCTCCTCATGCACCTCTGGGCGAGTTTTCCCTCCTTGTTTCAGAGTCTGCATCTCAAGGCATAAGTTTTTGAAGTACGTGTGGATCTGCTAAAATCCCAAGTTAGGATCCTGTATTGAGGTCTCATGTAGTCTCATTATGATCTCCAAGGCCTCTTCCTGAGTCGTTAACCTCTACTATGAAAATGCGTTCCTCAAATGCAGCGTTAGCAATGCTACAAACCATTCATGGTGTTGTCCATCCATCAGAGTCATATTGGCTTTACAAATTGTGCACATCAGTCTTTGATCCAACTCCTAAGGATTCTTGCCTAGCAACATCATGATCTCCTTGAAGCCGATGATCGACTGTGCCTCTGGCTTCAACCTACTAAATTCTCTGTTCAACATAATTTGGATATCTGTGACCCCCACATTCGGATTGTCATTAGAATACTTAATATATCAGGTTAGCGCGTGATCGTGCAGAGAGTTGACAAGCATTGCTTTCTTTATATTATCATTTGTAACTCCTTGTGCTTCCCATATATCCATTATCACGAACCAAAACTAGTATGGATCTTCATTTCCTATCCCCTTAAACACTGGCAACTTTATTGTGCTTGCCATATCGACTCGCTGTGGTGGCGGAGGTGGTATGGGTGAAGATGGAGGTGAAAGCGGTGAAGCTGGTGGTGGTGGGTGGGGGTGGTATATGCGAAATCCCCTATCTTATCAAATTGATCATACTTTTGAGTGAGACCTTCGCGGTCTCTTCCTCACTCCCTCACGAAGGTGAAATCAAGGGGCTAGTTTCTAGTTCTGCACTTCCTTCATTTCTATAAATTCTTCCACTTCACGTAGCCTCGAACATCAATGTATTTGCATAATCCAATTTTCACACAATAACATTTTAATCCAAGTGTTCAGAGACTTAAAGTAATTACCTCGCGGTCCTTTGAGAAAGCGTCGTTCCGCCTTGCTATAGCTGACTGAAGTATCTACTATGAACTCAGTAATGAATCCTCTTATAATCTGATCGAGCCAATGATCAACAACGCACATGATCTTATCCTCTGATGCTTCCAATCTGCACACCAATTCTGTGGTCCATACAATAGGATTATCAAGTTTCCATCTTCCTTGGCTATCTGCTAGCTTCGCAATCCACTCATAAAACTCAGTAGGGAAAGATGTAAGAAAATTTTGTGGATTTCTGTGTACAAGTAGCAGTCTAACCACTTTTCTATTGATAGTCGTGGATTCCTATTTTCCTACACCGTGAACTAGTGAATCTTCCTATCCAACCAATATTCAATCTCTTTCTTAGTTGGATTCCAGTGATACGAAATCAAACATCTCTATGCAGATTTCAGTCCCATCAACGGAACCATTTGTTGGCTTGTTGGGGATTGACCCAGGTTCAAAGTTAATTAGCCAAACAAATCCCTATACTATTGGCCCTTTCGGAAACATTTTGCGGAGTGTGGATTGAGGTCTCACTCGAAGCAGTATGGGAGGATGCTGGAACTAGCTTTCTGCACCCTTGAGATGTCCGAGGGGTCAATTTAGTCCAACTGTGAATACCTTCATGTAAGGTGCTTCATGCACTCTTCTGTCATGTGAGGTCTTTGCGCCCTTGTTATACTTGACTTTCCATAGCCCTAACTAGGGGCCATGGGGCTTTTGCACTTCTAGGGCACCGATTTGTACTATGTCATGGATCTTACTTATCTTCTTATAACAATGAGTTATCTTCACTTACACATATGTCTTATGTTATATTTACTTGTTTAGCACATTCATATAAGTTCGTGCAGCAAAATAATAGTAATTCATACCCAATATACTTCAATGCATAAAACAGAAAATGGTACATAGAAATATAGTAAAAATTCTCTTTATTAATGTTTCAATCAGTTACAGAATCAACCTACCCTATGCACTCAGCTGCAAGGGTCTACACACTCAGTTGTGGACTACTATGCCTCTGTGCACTCAGTTGCAGAGCCTTATCCTATTCTACGACTCAAAGACACGACTTACACTTTGACTCAATGCTTCATAAATTCATTCCTCATTCCATCCTTAGATTAGATTATTCCTTCCCCTTTACATTACAAAAACAAGGGCGGACAACCCTATGACTCTATCACAACTTTGTGCTCCGTTCCCACAAATCGTAGAGTCTTTACAATGGACTTAGTGAAAACTTGGGCTTTAAGCCCCAAAACTTGCCTTGGGGGGATCCCACACCCAACAAGAGGGTTATGCAGTTACCTGGATGTTTGTGGCTACGTGAAGTGGGAGATTCTTTAGAAGAAATAAAGGATCGAGATTAGAGTATAGTCTGCTCATTGAACCCCCTTCAAGTGACGACAAAGGGATGGTGTTGGCTACACTACGAAGTGCAGTTCAGTTAATTAAGTAGGATATCCCGACGATACCTCATCCGTCCAATCCACCTCCACCTCCACCTCCACCTCATACGCCTACATCTTCACCTCCACCTCCACTTCCACTATTCAACAAGGCGAATGTGATGAAGATACCAATTTTTAAAGGGGTAGGGAGCGAAGATCCCAATTGGTTCTGTCTTGTTGCAGGAGTTGTATGGATGACACAACATATTATAGATGATAACATCAAGAAAGTGCAACTTGTCACATCCTTACAAGATCGAGCATTGACATGGTACATCAAGTACTGCATTGACAACCCCACTGCAACGTTAGCAGAAACACAGAAAGCTTTGAACAAGGAGTTTACAAAGCCTAAGTCAAAGGTGTAGTCGGTGACCAAGTTTAAAGAAATTCAACAAAAGGTAGATGAGAAACCTTGGGATTTTGATCAAAGGTTGAAATCCCTAATCAGGCAAGCGAATATGGTGATTACAGATTCCCAGCATCACAACTAGTATATAGCATTGCTCTATCCACACTTAATATTACCGTTGTCACAACAAAATATAGCAATGCAAGAAGAAGCCTTAGAAAGTGTAATGAGGCTGGAAGCATCACCCATAGAGGATACAAACCTTGGAGTGCAATAGATTCACTCACAACTGGAAAACCTGCACTTGGAGTTGTAGAGCTTGGAGAAAGGAAAGGAATCCCAACTTGAGGTGCGCACTGAAGTCTGGAGCTTGAAATTAAAGGGCCATGGATATGATAAGGACCATTGCCTAGTTTATCAGAACCATATTATTGGGGGAGGGCCTATTCCCTTGAAACCAGAGAATACCATTGGGCCAAGTGTGGGAGCTATGCCATGGTGCACTATATGTCACGTTACCGGACAACATGTGACTCATAATTTCCATTTACTACAAAAGTTTTTACAGACCCCTCAATAGTTGTTTTGCAATTTCTATGAATCTGTAGGTCATGACGAACGCCATTGTAGGAGTTATGAGCTGATGATGGATAGAAGCCCTACCTACCGAATGCAAGCAGAAAACTAACCTTAGGATCAGGGCACATGAGTAGCGCATGAAGGATTCCAAGGTCGAGGATGAGGAAGAGGGGGTAGAGCTAGCCAAGGATGTCGGAATATAATTTTCTATAATTGTGGCGAAGCAGGACACTTCGCGCGAGATTTCCCAAACCCCATGCATCTGTCATGTCAGTATTGCATGTATTTCAACCATATGATATAGGAATGTTTGATCCTTATGGAAAATATGCAAGAAAAGAAGACGTAACCCCAACAACCTATGCAAAACATCCAAATGATGAGGGAAGAACCCCACAAAGAAGAAAAATGCATAAATATAGTCGTAAGAAGTGGTATGACCACTGGTGCAGATAAGGGAAAGTAGCTTGAGACTAATGGGTGGGTGTACAAGGATAATGGGAAAGAAATAGACTTTGAACTTAATCAGGCTAAAGAGACCTTCATGGAAGCAAAGAAGAACTTCGCTGAGGCCTCAACCTCAGGAAGCTAGGAGAAAATTCCAAAAACTAGTACGACACAAGAGGTATATCCTTCAGTATTAGCTATGTTTCTAAAGACCTGCATGAAGTTACTGCATGATAAGAAAGTAGTATAAGGGCTACAGGAGTTAATTGGTAGGTGCACAAATAAAGAAAAGACCCTTGCTGAACAACGCATGATGAGAAAAATTGGTAAGCATAAGAAGTGAACGGGGCACGAGATGAGGCTGACTATGGAAATAGGAGAATATGAAATGGACCAAGTAATCTTGGATTTGAGGTCTGATGCAAATGTCGTACCTAAGAAGATGTGGGAAAGGATGGGGAGACCTACACTACAGTGGTCTCCTATTTAGCTATGCATGGAAAATCAACAGAAGATTATTCTGATGGGGCACTTATATGGTGTAACGGTAGATATTGATGTGGACTACTAAAGAAGGTATGTTTTTGATGATTATTTTAGTGTCTTTTCATTAGAACTTACAAGGCTTTTTGCATCATGAACTCGGAAAATGATAAAGAATTGTAATAAAACATGTGAGATTAATATGCAAGACGAAAACACTGACAATTGTTATTTCCTTATGCAAGAAGGAGAAAGAACGAGAAGTTGCCATTCCAAAGGAAAAGACAAGGACGAGTTAACCGTTGTCCCTTCAACGAGAGACCGCATGCAAACAAGATAAAAGCGAATCAACCCAGGAAAGGAAGCGGAGATATCAGCTCGGCAAAGGAAAGAGAAGAAATGATTGAGGGCTAACGGTTCGGCGAATCCCTCAGGATCCTTGATCCTGAGGGATCGTTGTTTTATCTATTTTCTGCACTTAGATATCTCAGTCATCACCCTTATAAAAGGGGCAACACTGTTAGCTCAGGAGGGGGCTAGATGTTGTTATGCTTTTATGTAATTTCTTTTAAGATCAAAACTATGATCATTGTGTCTCGCTAAGAACTGCTCTACTGTAATTTTACTTAATGCATTAATACAAACTTGGTTACTATTTCATCTTTGAGTCTAGAATAACTTCAAGCGGTGTACCCCTGGAGGCTAAGTGCTCAGCCCTGGAGGACACCTGCTCTTGTACCATTACGCTTGGTTTTTGTGTGGTTTGCTTATCGACGTGATTTGGTAATCTGATGTGTTTTATAAGTTTACATCACATGCTCTGTTATGTTTAATTCATTAAGACAAAAATATTGTATTGACGCTGCATCATATTACTGTTCTTTTTAGGTGTTGATATAATACTGCTAGTCTTTACAGAATACTGTTGTTGTTCCATTACAGAACCTTTGTGCTGTGCACTTGTTGATTAACATTACGGAATTCATCTTGGAAGTTATGATCTTTGCGATTGTTGGATTTCTGAATAATGTTGTTCTATCTTGAAATGCAGTCGTATTCTTTCTAACTGAGGTGATAATTGGATCAAACTGCTATTTAAGTGTGTTGTGTATATGCATGGTTTCCAAGCGTTGTTCCATAATTTTTCAATAATCAGTGTTGTTCCATTTGTGTGTGTTATTAAATCCGTCCTTAAAGAGTGAAGGACTGCCGTTTGATTCCTGTAGATTACGATTAATGCATTTGATCTGATAGACTAAGACGTTACTGTTTGTTAGACTTAGTTGTTGTTCTATTTCTTAACTGCTATTCTATTTCCAACTGTTGTTCCATTTTAGGTTTGTTATTCCATTTCAGATTTGCTGTTCCATTTCTTAATTGCGGTTCCATTTCTTATCTGCCATTCCATTTCTTGTTATTGGTGTGAAGAATGATCTCAGGCTATAGTGAGCATTGACATCTACTGTTCGGCTCCCAGACCCACGACCTGTTCTTTGATTCCCTTTTCCATCAGTTTCCAAAGGGATGGGTTATTTCTACCGAACCCTTGACTGATAAATTGCTTAGTGTTCTGAATGTGTGATTTAATCTTTTGAAGTAGTTAAGCTGTAAACAAGCATCCGTTTATTCTTGTATTTTCAAACAATGTGCTACTAGCATTACTCTGGAAAATGATAGCCTCAGATTGAGACACTCTTTGAAATAACAAAATGTTCCCGGATTGACATATTAATGTGAGGTAACTAGAGGTGAAAGAGACCCTTTTTATAGCTCCACATTTTGGCGTCATTGCTGGGGAGAGAGTGTAGCCATTTGTTCTTTTTTTCAGAGTAGTGTATGAACCTGCTAGGGAAGAATTAGGTTTTGAAAACAGAAGGTAAGAACCTATGTGTGGAGCATGTAAAATCCCTGCTCCTCTGCCCACTTTCCTACAGATTTGTTGTTGTTTGTTCGAGTAGGATTTAGTAGTTAATTTGAGTGCATGACTAAGCAGAAAAAGCCAGAAAAAAATTCCAAACCTCTACCCAAGTCAGAAAAAGCTAAGGGGCCAGTGACCCTTGGCTGATCAATCTCCATAGACGAAATCTACAAGAAAGAAGAGTCTCACCCCTCAGTAGGACCCAGGAAAGTCATTTCTAAATAGCCTACTAGTTCCCTTCAGGCCCCAGGATCACCATCTGTAGCCTTTGCTGAGGTGCATAGTCAAACTGAAGAGCAGGACTTTCAAGAAATTGAAAATTCTACTCTAGAACTATTGTAGAAAGGGAATCTCAGTAATCTTTTTGAAGGAGGAGGAGAGACAAGGGAAACTAAGGAACCGAGATCTCCTCTTGAGACAACTCAGCCATTGAACAGTCCAGACAAAGGAAGTGCTGCAAAAATCATCTTTGAAGAAACTCAATCTCCTCAGACAATAGGCACTCTCATTATCCCAGATAGAGGAAGTGCTATTAAAACTATTCCTGTTAAAGCCATTCCCTCTCAACCTAGGAATACCCTCCTAGATATCCCAAAAGGTTATTGGCATATATTCGACCCAATGGCTCAAAAACCAGCCAAACACTCAAACCTCTACATTACAATACCCCATAGTGGATTCTGTAGCAAATGCGCCTATGAAAGCAATCCCTCTTCAACATATCCCTACATTCCACGGTCTTACATCAGAAGACCCGGATGCATTTTTATTTGAATTTGATGTACTATGCAGGGAATATGATTACACCACCGACCCCTAGAAACTGAAACTATTTCCCTCTACGCTAAAAGGGGCTACTTTAAGATGGTTTATGGATTAGGTGGTGGGGTTATAAATAATTGCGATCAAATGAAAGAATATTTTCTAAAAAAATATCAGGACTATTGCAGGTCTAGAGAACTGAAGGACAAAATATTTCAGATGATAGCTAAACCAAATGAAACATTAGAGGAGTATGTGGAATGTTTCCAGTATAATCTACAAAGATCTCCTTATGCATCACTGCCTTTACCTGATAATGTGTTGAAAACAACATTAATAAGGGGCATGAAGGAACAATGGATCGAAATATTAAACATTATGGAAAAAGGAGATATTTATCAAGAAAGTTTTGCTAACATTATTAATTTATGTATCAGGAGCTCGAGAGGCAGCATAAGAGAAAAACCGGCAGAACATGATCGGTTTGTAAGAGATAATAAAATTTCGACAGAAGGAGTAACATGTGTAGAAATTGGAAATTTATTGGAAAATTTTAAAATTGATATACTAGGGACACTAACTACACAACTTGATATTATGCAGGCCAAGTAGAAGCAAATGGAGGCAGAACAGAATTTGGCAATCTTCTGTCACAGATGCAGGAAGATGCATAACCATAAGGAGTGTCCACTGGATGCAGTCCAAACATGCGTCATCTACACAAAAGATCATCTTACAGAGAGTTGTCACTCACTTCCTGGATTGAAAGGAGTATACAAGGAAGCAGAAGAAGAACTAGAATTGGTGTATTTGCTCAACCAGCGCCGTCAGTGGCAGCCGTGACAATCTGGTATGTTTCCAGACCCAACTTCTTCTTTTCAGCCTCTGTAGTATAATGCTCAACAATATAATATTTGGCAAATTCAATTCCAACCCCCATTTCCAAACTGGTCACCATAGTCGTTTCCTTCCTCAAACCCATGGCTGAATCAGGGAAGCCAATCTGGTTGGCCGAATCTTCCTTATACCCCACCATATTGGCAAAGCAACCCATACCCACAACAATAGACTCCCCCTACCTCACAAAGCTCAGCTTGGTTGACAAACTGGTAGAGACCAATGCATTAGCGAGTAGGAACCATTCCTCTCCCTCAACCTACACTGCCAGCCTTACAAAAAAATCCCTAGTCTAATATGAGACCGCAACTCCCAGCCCAACCCAACCCCAATCCAAATAACAGACCAGTCCAATCTCTCCAAATCATAGAACCACTAGAAGTAGGAGTCGATGTGAGGGACCGTAATGATCTTCAGTTAGGATCTGGGCGTATTATTGAAACCGAGGGAGATAAGACAGTTCAGGTTGAAAATCAGTTACCCAGAGAACATCTGTCACAAGAAGAGGATGTGAATAAACAACAAACTCATAATCAAACAACCACATCCTCTCCCCTATTCCCAGAACGATTAGTCATACCTCGACCTATACAGTATCCTAATTTTGACATTCTGGGAGAATTACAAAATTTTCACATAAAAATTCCATTCCTCCAAGCCATTCAAGACATCTTGATATACGCAAAAACTATCAAAGAATTGTGCATAAAGAAACCAAGGAGGAATATAAAAAATAATCCAAGATTCCAAGTAGTCGGCACTCTATCTGACTTATTATTAGGAAAAGAAACACCCATTAAATATGAAGACTCATGAAACCCAATAATAATTGTCCAAATTTATGGTCAGACCCTATCCAATGCCTTAATTGATCTAGGAGCTGCAACTACTACTTGCCAAAAGCTAGGCATTACATCTGTAGAACCCACCTCTACCTTACTAGAATTGGCTGACCAATATGTGGTTAGGCCAGAGGGCACACTACATGATGTCATGGTCTCTGTTGACTCCTGCGAATATCCAACCGATTTTCTGATAATAAATCCCAAAACCCGACTTGATGGACATCCATTGATTTTAGGTAGACCTTGGCTCACCACTGTCGATGCCTATATTGGCTATCGGCAAGGAAATATGATCATAACTAGAGGAACAGATATCAAGAACTTAGTTCTATATCCTCTAGCGCAGCCAAGTTTCACGATAGTCAAAACTAATAGGCACCCTGTATCATACCTTACTGATAAAATTAGATGTCCATTAACTATACAGGAGGCACTTGATTTCAAAGACCAAACAGAAAATGATGCCATTAATAATTTCATTAGTCAAAATGAACTCACAGCCCACACACAATGTCATATGATAAAATTAGCATTTGATAATGAATTAGAAGAAGATCCTCTGAAGGATACACATAATCATACAATCCTTGTCACCTCTGTTGCAAATAGTAAAATTGTCGAAATTGAACTGGGAAAAAACTTAAACATTAATGCCAACCTCACATCCGAACAAGAAGGGAAGCTCATCCATGTGTTAAGGAAATATAAAGAATCATTTGCATGGGACTACTCTAATATGAAAGGAATTGAACCCCAATTATGTACACACCACATTTACATAGAAAAAGATGCGAGACCTGTTCGACAGCCTAAGAGGAGACTAAATCCTCATCTAAAATATGTGGTAAAAGCTGAACTTCAAAAACTTTTAGATGTCAATTTTTTCTACCCTATCTCTGATAGTAAATGGGTCTCTCCGCTTGTGGTGGTGCCAAAAAAGAATGGGAAATGGAGAATCTGTGTGGACTATAGGGAGCTAAATAAAGCAACACAAAAAGACCACTTCCCTCTCCCATCCATCGACCAAGTATTAGACAATTTGGCAGGAAAGAAATTCTTTTCTTTCCTAGATGGTTTCAGTGGATACAATCATATACATATTGCCCCTAAAAAACAAGACAAAACTACTTTTACTTGTCCTTGGGGAACATTTTCCTACTGAGTTTTACCTTTTGGCTTATGCAATGCTCCTGCCACATTCCAAAGGGCTATCCTTAGCATTTTTTCCATTTAATAAATGAAGGACTTGAAGTATATATGGATGACTTTACACCGGAGATGATTCCGATCCAGCACTAGATACACTAGAAAAAGTCCTACAACGCTGCATTGCTACTAGGCTTTGTTTAAGCCATGAAAAATGTTATATGATGATGATGGAAGGACTTATTCCAGGACACTATATTTTAGCAGCTGGAATTTAGGTAGACCTAGCCATAATCCAAATACTTTTGCTTATCCCCACTCCTACTACTCAAACGGAGGTACGTAGTTTTCTTGGATTTTCTGGTTATTACAGGAGGTTTATAGAACATTATTCACATATTGTTGCACCTTTGTATGCACTAACTGGTAACGTCGATTTTCTTTGGACATAAAAATGTGAACGTGCTTTCAAGGATCTCAAGGAGCTCGTATCCACAGCCCCGGTCCTTCGAGGACCAAATTGGGATTTTCCATTCCAAAATTCATCTGATGCCTCAGATACAGCCATTGTAGCAGTCCTTGGGAAGGAAGAGGATAGAAAACCATATGCAATTTATTACATTAGAAAAAATTTATCCCCTGCTGAATTAAACTACACTATTACTGAAAAATAATTTCTAGCTGTAATACATGCTCTCAATAAGTTCAGACATTACATCACTAGATATCCTATTATCTTGTACACAGATCATTCTTCCATAAAATATTTAGCAAACAAGACTATCACAAATGGTAGAATAACTATATGGATGATTTTATTGCAGGAATTTGATATTACAATCAAGGATCGACCTGGAAAAGAAAATCCTGTAGCCAATTTTCTCTCAAGAATGCCAAAGCCAATTGATGCAGCAATAGTTGAAGATCAATTTCCGGACGAGCATCTATTTTCTGTGGCTGTTCAAACATCCTGGTATGCTGATGTTGCCAATTACCTAGTAGTAGGTAAACTACCAAAGCATCTAACCGCTAATGAGCGGAAACAGATTGTTCAGCGGAGTACTCGATTTTCTTGGATTGGGGGCTATTTGTTCCACACAGGGGCATACATGGATATCAGGAGATGCATTTGAGAGGATGAAATATTTGACATTTTGAAAGCCTGCCATGATGGACCATGTGGTGGACATTTTGCTGATCACAGAACTGGACATAAAGTGCAACAAACAGGGTATTATTGGCCCACGATTTTCAAAGATGCAAAGAAATTCGTCCAAGCCTGTGACAGTTGCTAGAGAGCAGGAAGCCCTGGTCAGTCTGATGAGATGCCTCTAAAACCACAGCTAGTCATCGAACCATTCGAGCGATGGGCTCTTGATTTCGTTGGACCAATCAACCCATCATGAAACCAGAAAACATATATTTTGGTGGCAACAGAATATGTCACCAAGTGGGTTGAAGCAGAGGCATTGCCAAGAGCTACAGAGGACTCTGTCATACAGTTCCTCTTCCATCTATTTGTACATTATGGCCTTCCAAGAGAGATAATTACAAACGGTGGACCATAGTTTCCTGGGAACAGAATAGCTGCAACACTCAAAAACTATCATGTCCAGCATAAAATCACTACTCCATACCACCCACAGGCAAATGGGCAGGTAGAAAGTAGCAATAAAATAATAGAAGCAATCCTAACGAAAACCGTTGCATCACATAGACGTGATTGGGCTGCCAGACTACCTGAAGCACTGTGGGCTTACAGAACAACATGGAGAAGTACCACTAGTTACTCACCTTATCAACTAGTGTTTGGAAAACAACCCATTTTCCCCATAGAATTTGAAATCCAAACATTACGAACAACACAGGAAGTTGGCTTAGATCTAACTGAGGCACAGATTAAGAAATTACAGCAGATCAATGAGCTAGATGAAATTAGGCTCTATGTACTTCAAAACACTGCCTTGATCCAGCAGCAGGGAGTTAAATGGCATGATGCTCTCATTAAAAATAAAGTCTTCCACGAACGTGACTGGGCTCTTTTGTACGACTCCAGGTTTCAGGACTTCCCTGAGAAACTCTAGACTCATTGGTTGGGACCATACGAAATCCAAAAGGTACATGACAATGGTACCCTTACTCTAATCACTATTGACAATTCTGGATATGCCTTCAAGGCAAATGGCTACCGAGTTCGTCTCTATCACAAACCACTCACTCGGGAGTCCTTCTGCTAGCAGCTACGCTGAGACTCTGATATGGAGATCTTGGGGGAGGAAGAGGAGTCTTCCTCACCTCTAATTCATTAAGGAATTGATTTCTTTTTACAGTTTGTACATAATTTCTTTTCTTGAATCATTTTTGTATATATTTTTGAATCAGCGTTTTGCTGTTACTATTTTTGTTTTTCCTTTTCTTTTCAAAAGAACAACATTTTCTTCTGGTTGTTCCTTTTTCAAAAGAACAACCCTCTTTGGATCAGCCTTCATTTTGCTATAATTTTGTTCTTTTTCTTTATTTCTGTGTTCTGCTGTTCCTCTTCCAAAGGAACGACATTTTTTATTTCTGTTGTTCCTTTTTCAAAGAAATGACATTTTTGTGTTTTTGCTATTTCTTCTTCCAAAGGAACAACATTTTTGATTTCTGCCATTCCTTTTCCAAAGGAACGACATCTGTGTATTTTTGCTATTCCTTTTCCAAAGGAACAACATTTTCGATTTCTGCTATTCCTTTTCCAAAGGAACGACATTTCTGTGTGTTTTGTTGTTCCTTTTCCAAAGGAACAACATTTTTGATTTCTACTGTTCCTTTTCCAAAGGAACGACATCTGTGTGTTCTATTGTTCCTTTTTTCCAAAGGAACAACGTTTTCCATCTTTGTTGTTCCTTTTTCAAAGGAACCGCATTTTCGATTTTTGTTGTTCCTTTTCCAAAGGAACAACATTTTTTATTTCTGTTGTTCCTTTTCCAAAGGAACGACACCTATGTGTTCTGATGTTCCTTTTCCAAAGGAACGTCATCTATATGTTATGCTGTTCCTTTTCCATAGGAACAACGTTTTCATCTTTGTTGTTCCTTTTTGAAAGGAACCGTATTTGCGTTTTCTGCTATTCCTTTTCCAAAGAAACAACATTTGTGGTCTTTTGTTGTTTCTTTTCTCAAAAGGAACACCACTTGTATGCTTTTGCTCTCCCTGTGAAACAGCTTGTTCCTTTCGTTGTTCTAAATTGGGGATGCTTAATGTTCCTGTTCTTTCAAGTTTTTTGGAATACAGCTATGCACTTATGCAATGGAAACAAAATCACAATATACTGAAATCAGTCAATCATAAATCGCTATCTTTATAAGAAATTTCTCTGGATTGGTGAAAGGACAAAAGGAAGGACACACTTATTCATTATCTTTTGCTGTCATTGTTCTACTAATTCTGCTCTCGTTGGTTATCTTTATCATGTTGGTCCCTTTTAATCCTCTTTGATTATTATTCAGGAATAAGAGCAAAGGGTTTATATCTTCCTATTGAGATGTTAAGACTTCTTCCACCATTCCTACTCTTAAGGAGTGTTGAACCACCCTTTATGTATAAATAGGGAAGGTACTTTATGAAAAAGAAAGAAAAAAGAGCAAACATGACTTATAAGTTGTCAAATATAGGATAGGGGGTCTCATTAAGAGCCAACCTACCATGATCATGAGGACGAAAGCGAAGTGACATTCCCACTATGGCCACCACACCAGGGATATGGTCCAAAAGGTATATCAAATAAACAACCCTTGGAACAGGAGGTCTCATCACGAGCCGACCTGCCCACTTTTCGCTCCTTCCTCGTGAATGGAATTATGGCTAACTGGTCACCAAGCCAGCATAATGGCCTACATTTTGACATTACACAACATTTCCTAAGCATAAACAAAAGATCATGGTTCCATGGGTAAAATAAACAACTCTGCTAAGGTTATGGACACCTGTCGGCAGCAGAGCACTGTTAATGGTATTGAAGTCACATTATTTACACCAATAGGTAAGTTATTAGCACCCTTCTGTTTCTTATGCCGTAGTAATCAATTATATATTATTTCCCAAACCATACAACGCATGAATATATATTATCACCAATCATGACAGAACAATTGACAATGACCGCATGAGACTCTCTATTTATGGAAAATGTCTTATCCCCAACCTTACATCATATCGGCGCAGTCTCTTACGTATTAAGCGACGCAAATCTACGCCTCGATTTCGGTAATCTGCTGCTTTTGTAAACATGGGATATTGCCATATGTTGTTCCTTAAGGACTCTGTTTCAGAGCGGGTACTGCTCCTTTATTTGACGGCTGGGATAGCCTATCACATTGCGGGGGGTGGGGGGGGGGGGGTTAACCCCATCATTCCCTGGATTACGTGTCAGCTCACTATTCGGGAAGTTGTGTACTAGGGTATAACACAGCTCAACAATATACTATTTCTTTTTATTTTGTTTTTTTGCATGACTTGCTGTTCAAAGCCATTTCCATTATATGCTTTGTAGCATTAGAGTTTGAATGAGTGTTGCGTCCGTCAGCCTCTATGTGTTTCAACAGTGTGAACAACTGTCGTTCCTTTGATATTTTTACATCAAAACCATGGGAGGAAGATCGATTTGGAGAGAACCGCAAGTGTTAACAGTCTCTGCTGCTGCCAGAGAAATCCTGGCAAGAGCAGGGCGGCTGACTTATCTCAAACTATTGTAGGAGTCTAACGAGACTGTGGCAATTGAATTCTTGCAGAACTTGCAAGAGGATCACTCCACAGTGAGGGGGAAATGCATAGCAGTCACTGACGACATAATCACAGAAGTCTCGGGACTGCCAGCCACTGGACCTATATGGACGTTAAAGAAGGAGAGATTGTAGAAGATTATAGAAATCTTCCAGGATGAAGGCCAGAGCCTGACAATTCGAGGAAAGGGGGTTCTGCCAGCAGCACTAGGAGAGCCATGGGCAGAATTGGCGAAGACCATTCAAAGATACATCACCTGTGAGGGCAGAAAAGACGTGGTAAGACCATGATATCTTAAACTCTTAGTTGTACTAAAACAAAAATGCTCTGTAAATTTACCTGCATTGTTGAATTCATTACTTCATGACGTTGCATGGAGCATAAAAAAGGCATAGCATGTAGATTCAGTTGTTAGTCATCATGGGTTGATTCGGTTGATAGTTAGCCATATCCTCACCCAGCAGCAGAGCAGTTGGGAAGAGCTAATTTCCATGATAAATGGGGGATTGACCACACCATCCCCAAAATGGAAACATGTCACCAGCACACCCAAGCGTCCAGAAAAACGGAAACATGTCACCAACACACCCGAGCGTCCAGAAAAATGGAAACATGTCACCAGTACACCCGAGCGTCCAGAAAAACGCAGGAAATCAGCAAAGCGTAAATAGGCCACCAGCATGCCTGAGCAACCAGAAAAGCGCAGGAAATTGATCCGGCTAGCACGGCTACGAGGGGGGCTGGGGAAGCCCCAAGAAAGCACCAGCCAACTGGTAGAAATAGAAGATGAGAAACCCCCACGGCTAGAAGAGGAAGACAATGAGAAATAAATGCAGGAAGAGGAGGCAGAGAAATCTGTAGAAGAAAAAGAAGAAGGAGACAAAGAAGAAGAAGCCGAGAAATCTGAGCAGGAGGAGGAAATGGAACAAAAGGAAGGTAGCCCATTGCAAGACCCATTGAGAGAAGATGAATTGGCCAAAGTTTTGGTTAATATGGGTGAATATGGCCAACCTTCTAGTCCATCAGACCTCCATGCCGAAAAGAAACCCCGAGAGGAAAATGCACTTGAAGAATCACATGCAAAGGAGGCAGAAGAAGAAAATCTTCCTGTTCATGATGAACAGATGACATGAGATGCTAAACTGGAACAATTCGTTCTTAACCAGAAGACACCAGAAGAAAGTCCGGAGGAAATAAGGGCAGAAAAAGAAGTTGCCCAAGAAATAACATAACCAATTAGGGTTCTTGCCCTGGAACAGCCAGAGCAGAATAGTGAAGAAACACCCCAGGAAGAAAATCAGGAAACTAGTCACAATCCAGGCCGCAGTGAACAACCTGTTGTTCCTTCTGAGGAAATTGCGGAAATAAGGGAATTGTGAAAGGAACAACAGAGATTATTGAATATAATAGTCCAGCTCCACCAGCAGATTAGGATTCTAAAGGCAAGGCAAAGGGTAAAAAGGACTTTAAGAAGGAAAAATGTGGCCACTCCAGCAAAACCCCTCAAGGCAAAGGGGTGGAGGACCAAAATCCATCATGTTGTTCAAAACCCTATCGAAAGCCAGGCTTCTGTTCCAAATGATGTTGAGAAACGGACTATTGCTCCAATTGAAAAGGAACAACAATGGACTGATATTCATGTTAAAATAGAAATGGATGAAATGTTGACCTGTGATAAGGAAATTCAGACGGAGGCACCACTTTCGGGAGTGATAAGGGTTATGAACTCAAAGAAACACAACAGGAAAGTTCAAGTAAAACTCCTGGCCTCCACTGCCGCATGGAAAAGAGATCCAAAAACAGTAACCCTACAAAAGGGTTTGAAGCAAGGTCAACAAGAAGCAGAAAAGCTTAGAGAGCAAATGGTCCTTTGAGAAAAGTATGAAGAGCTACAACAGCAACTTAGGAACGTCAATCTATCTGAAAGCCAGGCCTTTGAACAGTGGTGAAGGGAACAAGAGAAAGTCGCGAAGGTAACTCGTAGGTTAGATGTAGTTATCAAGTAGATGGATACCTTATGTTCTTTATACAATGACGTCTTAGCATGTAGAGCCCCTGCTAAGAATTATGCCTTGTTTTTAATGGAAAGATATTTACAATTGAAAATAAAGGTTGTTAAAGCAGGTGCCCCCATACAAATTATCACCATCAATGATTTTATAAACTGTTGTAAGCACTACGAGGTAAAAGTTCAGAGACTACTGTGTGAATTTTATTTACATAACCCTATACTAGAACAGGAGACCGAGCTAAACCCTAGCCCTTTTGTTGGGGATATTCAATTACAAGCATTTATTTCATTTGCGGTTAATCAAATTAAATGGCTCAAAGCCTATAATTCTTTCCAAAGACAAGAAAATGGATTAGATTTATGGATAAGAGCTGAGCCTAGGGATCCGGTACAGTTATGGAGAAAACATAGAAACCTCATGAAGACTCCAGGAGTGATTGAAGCATTAGGACCCATGCATGAGGAAATCATTCGGCAGGGATTAGAATACTTTTCCTCTATCAAAGACTCTACCATTGATGCAGCTAAATTCCGGTATCAAATATCTAATCCGAATGTCCAGCTCAGGGAACCATTTAAGTATGAGAATTTTAAATTAGCTGCCAACCGCTTGCACCTCTATGGCGAAATCATTTTGAGGGCAGGGCCATCCTGGTTAGGATATAGGTTCCAGAGTCTAATTATTTGGCACCCCGCACCCGAATACCAAGCCCTGTGTGAGATGCCTGAGGGTCAGACAGGCAATTTCTTTGAATACCTAGTTACGCATCATGGCTGTAGGCTTTCACATGAGATTCCATCTCCCGCCTACTCATTCACTACTTTACACGTCAACTACAATGTTTTCATGAGGGCATGTAAAAGGGTAAGCAGGGGGGTGTGTGGAGTACTAAAGAAGGTATGTTTTTTATGATTATTTCAGTGCCTTCTCATTAGAACTTACAAGGATTTTTGCATCATGAACTCAGAAAATGATAAAGAATTGTAATAAAACATGTGAGATTAATATGCAAGACGAAAACGCTGACAATTTTCATTTCCTTATGCAGGAAGGAGAAACAATGAGAAGTTGTCGTTCCAAAGGAAAATACAAGGACGGGTTAACCGCTATCCCTTCGATAGGAGACCGCATGCAAACAAGATCAAAGTGAATCAGCCCTGGAAAGGAAGTGGAGATATCAGCTCGGCGTAGGAAAGAGAAGAAATGTCTGAGGGCTAATGGTTCGGCAAATCCCTCGAGATCCTTGATCCTGAGGGATCACTGTTTTATCTATTTTCTGCACTTAGATATCTCCGTCATCACCCTTATAAAAGGGGCAACACTGTTAGCTCAGGAGGGGGTTAGATGTTGTTATGCTTTTATGTAATTTCTTTTAAGATCAGAGCTGTGATCATCGTGTCTTGCTAAGAACTGCTCTACTGTAATTTTACTTGATGCATTAATACAAACTTGGTTACTATTTCATCTTTGAGTCTAGAATAACTTCAAGTGGTGTACCCCTGGAGGCTAAGGGACCGGCCCTGGAGGACACCTGCTCTTGTACCATTACGCTTGGTTTTTGCGTGGTTTGCTTATCGACGTGATTTGGTAATCTGATGTGTTTTATAAGTTTACATCACATGCTCTGTTATGTTTAATTCATTAAGACAAAACTATTGTATTGACGCTGCATCATAATACTGTTCTTTTTAGGTGTTGATATAATACTACTATTCCATTATAAAGCCTTTGTGTTGTGCATTTGTTCATTAACATTACATAATTCATCTTGGAAGTTATGATCTTTACGATTGTTGGATTTGTGAATAATGTTGTTCTATCTTGAAATACAATCGTATTCTTTCTAACTGAGGTGATAATTGGATCAGACTACTATTTAAGTGTGTTGTGTGTATGCATGGTTTCCAAGCACTGTTCCATAATTTTTCAGTAATCAGTGTTGTTCCATTTGTGTGTGTTATTAAATCCTTCCTTAAAGAGTGAAGGACTGTCGTTTGATTCCTGTAGATTACGATTAATGCATTTGATCTTATAGACTAAGACGTTACTATTTGTTAGACTTAGTTGTTGTTCTATTTCTTAACTATTGTTCTATTTCCAACTACTGTTCCATTTTAGATTTTCTTTTCCATTTTAGATTTGTTGTTCAATTTCTTAATTGCGGTTCCATTTCTTATTATTGTTGTGAAGAACGATCTCAGGCTGTAGTGAGCATTGACATCTACTGTTCGGCTCCCAGACCCATGATCTGTTCTCTGATTCCATTTTCCATCAGTTTCCAAAGGGATGGGTTATTGCTACCGAAAGCTTGATTGATAAATTGCTTAGTGTTCTGAATGTGTGATTTAATCTTTTGAAGTAGTTAAGCTGTAAACAAGCATCCATTTATTCTTGTATTTTCAAACACTGTGCTACTAGCATTACTCTGGTAAATGATAGCCTCAGACTGAGACACTCTTTGAAATAACAAAACGTTCCCAGATTGACATATTAATGTGAGGTAACTAGAGGTGAAAGAGACCCTTTTTATAGCTCCACAATTGGGGGCGCTAGTGTGTTGGCTGACTTTGAGGTCATTGAAATAGTGGATGATAGTAACCTGTACCCCATGCTACTAGGAATTGAATGTGATTTTGATATGGATGCGGTAATCAACTTGAAGAAGTGGAAAATGACTTTTGAAAGGAAGTCACTCAGGTTTGTAGTACCACTAGACCCTACTGAAGGAGCGCACTGTACTGAAATTGTTCACGACTTTGTGGAAGATGACTATGATCTAGATCATATATACAAGATCACAGTTTGAAATGAAGATCGGATCAATCCTACATCCGATGGACGAATTGCATGCGACAAGGATAAATCCTGCACCTCTGACTCAGATGAAGAGCTTGAACACTAGAAAAATTTGTTGCATGATGTATGATGACCAAATCACTGTGGTGTGCCTCAATTTAGGTAAGGAATCTTCCACATTATGATGGTTTGACTGATGTGGATCTGTTTTTATATGTATTTGAAAGCGAAGTACTAGAATAACATCACTTCCAAGCCCTCAAGTTGGCACCACGTGCTACACCTGCCCATTGGTGTGATATGCACAAGGAGAGCTTCACTACATTGAAGGAATACAAAAGAATGATGAGATTAAGGTTTGGGTATGCTAATACCTAGATGACAAAAAATTACAGTGGGAAGGATGATCTACATGATCATCTGGCATGATGGACTAAGGCTTGGGGAATGGAGCCAGAACCAGTATGGGTGCACATTTTTTGTCATACCTTAGATACGATCCTGATGAACTGGTATTTGGAAATGAAGCTTCACCATGGGAAAAATGAATGAGGTATATTAAGAGGGAATTTCTTATTGACTTTCAACTTTGAGGATGGGGTTGAATGCATTGATGAAGCATTCCAGGAGATAAAAGAAGCTATATTCAGAACGCCTAAGGAACCGGTAGAATGAACTCAACTGGATTGGAGTACACAACTGCGCCATGTGATGGAATGTTACAATGTGAATACTGAAGAGGAAGAAGAAGAACCATGGAATATTAACATTCCATAGACAGAGGGACAATGCGAAGTCAAAGGACTGAAAGCCGAGAACCCAGATATGTCAGAACATTTGAAAACTAGACAAGTAAATATTGGATTTGAAGCAGACCCTAAGTTTGCAAATATAGGAGACTATTGGGATGAAGATATAGTCAATAAGGTGGTTGAAATGCTATGCAAATACTTGGACCTATTTCCCACAAAGTTTGTGGATATGAAGGGGATTGTTAGAGATTTGGGTGTTATGAATATTACGTTGAAACCTGATGTGAAACCTGTTAAGTAGAGACCTTATCGTCTAAATCCAAAGTATAAAGAAAAGGTGTGCCAAGAGCTTGATAAGATGCTAGATGTCGGTATTATTGAACCTGTAGAGGAATTCGATTGGGTAAGCCCAATGGTTATCCAAGAGAAGAAACAAAAAGGAAAAATCAGGATATGCATAGATCTAAGAAAGCTGAAACATGCATGCGTGTATCATACGTTTCCAAAACCATTTACAGATGAAGTATTAGATAATGTTTGAGGACATGAGGCTTATTCATTTACTGATGGATTTTTGAGATACCATCCAATAAATATCATGCTGGAAGATTGAAGCAAGACAACCTTCGTGATGGAGTGGGGTTGCTTTTAGTATACACTAATGCCATTTGGATTAAAGAACGCACCTGCAATATTCTCCTAGGTTGTCATTGCGGCATTCAAAGAATTTATCCATAAAGTTTTGGAGGTTTATTTTGACAATTGGACTATGTTTGGGCTGGTAAAGCATCATGTTGCAATTCTGCACCTTATGCTTGATACATGTCCAAGGTATTAGATCGCACTAAATTTGAAGAAGTGCATATTCTATGTGCCCTTTGGAATTTTTCTCAGCCATGTAGTATGTAAGCAGGGATTGACAGTGGACCCTATGGATATCACTATGATTGTGAATTTGGAAGCTCCCCGGAATGTAAAACAGCCACACGCGACCTTGGGGCACACTGGGTATTATAGAAAGTTTATCAAGGTGTATGTTCAGATAATCGTGCTGATGGAAAAAATATGAAGAAAGATGTGATGTTTTGTTGGGATGAATAATGTCAGCATATTCTAGATGTGCTAAAGGAAAATATTTTATCTGCACCTATTTTGGTGTTTCTACACTAGAAGAAAGAATTCCAAGTGCATGCAGATACCTCTTGCATGGTGTTGGCCCTCAATTTTGGTCCATTTTTTCTTAAGGAAACTTACTTAAATATTATATTATCCATCCATTTTCCATCACATCCATGCCATTTTGATGTATTTATGCACATTCAGGTATTTAATTTTAATTTTGCAATTTCTAGAAGTTTTTATGAAAATTGAATTTCAAATGCAATTTTTGGACAAAACCAAAAATTCCCGTAATAGCTATATGGATGTCATATTTGCAGGACACCTGGGCTCGAGATGGATACATCTATGGAAATCTTGGGAACTATGACTAAACTAATTCCAATTGGTTCGATCAAAACAATCTAAATCAGGCCCGGTCAAAGCTGGTCAAATAGGACCAGTCATCTAGAAAATACCTAGGAAATAGGGCAGTTTTATGATTTCATGGGATTGTGCATATTTTTATTGATAGATTGGATGGGTTCAACTTGGATAGATGGATATGAGTAGATATAGTTGTTAGAGAGACTTTATATTAGTTTGTTTCATGTTATTCTATTTAAAGCCAAAACTTTGAAGGCTTATGTATGTAGTTTTTGTATAATTTTATGCCAAGACATTTGAATATTTGAAGTTAATTTGAAGAACTTGTTCTACTTCCATTTTTGCAGTTCATTGGTGTGGATAAGTGAATAAAATTGCAGTAGTTGATAGGATCCTCAAGTGTGCAAGGCAAGGGCAGAGGGCCTCCACTCCAAGCAAAGTACACTTCATTGTTAAACTATCTTAATTTTCATGAACTGGTTGCTTCAGAGTTATTTACTTGTTTTGTTTTAGATTTGATTACTTGAATGGATGTGTAATGATTTATGTTGCTGATGAATCTTAGTTTTTTTATCACTTTGATAAGAAGGGACAACAAAGTGTTCAAGTTGAATCCTCCTTCTATTGAATTAATGGATCAAAACTAGAATTCATCTTTAGTGTGTTTAAGTAGTTTCATCCAATTTTAGTTTCCTAACAATAGCATAATTATGAGTGAATTATGATAAGGAATACCAAATATCTCTTAAGTTAGGAGTCTCCTTCATTGTTTATTTATGCATCTTAAGCTGTTGTTAATTAATGATTTTTAATTTCATTTCATCAAGCGATATTGTAGACGA
Organism: Pinus taeda; assembly: GCA_000404065.3. Classification (NCBI taxonomy): domain Eukaryota; kingdom Viridiplantae; phylum Streptophyta; class Pinopsida; order Pinales; family Pinaceae; genus Pinus; species Pinus taeda. The sequence continues at coordinate 59,852 of APFE031611982.1, forward strand.
AGGACACAAATGGATCTCTTAAGTTAAGAACCACTTCATCTCACATACATTGCATAAGTGAATTAGAAATTGTTTAAATAGATTTATATTTGTAATATGCACTTCCTTATTTCCTTATATTTTGTTTTCTAAGCTTGGCTACATCTGATATCCATACATTGTGGAGATGCCTCCAAGTTCTACAAACCTGGATTGATAATGAATATTTGTGTTAATAAATTATCCCAACATTTTGGCACCATTTCCAAGAGGCTTTAATCAACATAGTCAAATAGAATATAAAAAAAACTCTAAAAATTTGATAAAACAAAAACAATAAAAAATTAGTTATGTTACATTTTTCTTAGTTACGCCTAGGAATAGAGATCCTAAAGGTAGATCTATTAAACAAAACCCCCTGTCAATATAAGTGGGACCATCAAAACTAACCACACTGGTTGCTGGTAAACCAACAATAGTGGAATTAGAAGAAAAACAAAGAACATGACAAAGATTAACTTTAATTGAAAGAAAAACCTTGTTAGCCTGGGAGGTGAAAAGAAAAAAAACTCCAATACCAATATCTACTTCAGGAAAACAAAAAGAAATTGTTAAAGTAAATCAACCCATTCTTGAACGTATAGATCAACCTATTTTCAAACAACCTGAGTCTCAAGTTGCCATCGAAATAGCTGGAGCTATGACAGAAGAAGTGCATGACAACAAAGAGAATGGAGAAGACAAAGAGAGGAAGAGGAGAAACGAGAAAATTATAGAAAGGGAGAAGAGGATAGAAAAAGACAAAATGATAATGAATAGGTAAATATTGGTGATCAGGAAGCTACTTTTGGCTTCCCAATATTGGATACAAGCACAATATTAGGAGAAGATGTGAAAATGAAAAATATTCCACCTTCTCTATTGCCTAACTTTTATGGAATGTCAATAGAAGATCCTGATTCATTTATGTTTGAATTGAACATCTTGCGTAGAACTTACAGATACGCAGATGACACACACAAACTTTGTCTCTTTCCTGCTACTTTGAACGCAGTAACCTTAAAATGGTTCATGGGTTTAGGAGAGCGAACAATAACTTCTTGGGATGAAATGAAGAAAATATTTCTTAAAAAATACCAAGCCTATTGTAGGCTTAGGGACTCGAAAGAGGATGTTTTTAGAATGACACAACAATAATAAGAAAGTTTAGAAGAATAATTAAAAAGATTTTCTTATAATCTACAAAAATCTAAACAACACTTGCTAAACCAATAAACCATTCAAACAATATTTATCAAGGGTATAAGAGATGAATATCTTGACATTATGAATGTAATTGGCGAGGGTGACATTTCAAACTTGCCATTTAATGAAATTGTAGAATTATGTCAAAAATATTCTAGAGGAATATCAAAAGCTGGAAGAAGAGATGTTAGTTCAAAAGAAGCAAAATCAACAGTAGGAGGGGTAACAAGAGCTAAGATAGGAAGCTTGTTGGAAAACTTCAAAATTGATCTCCTAAGTACATTAGGGACACAAGTATATGTTCTAAAAGAAAATAAAAAGAAAGAAGAACAAGAACAAATATTACCAATCTTTTGTCCCAAATGTAGGAAAAAGCATGCATCAAGAGAATGTCCTTTACAGAGTGTTCAAGTATGTGGTGCTTGCACAGCAAATCATTCAACATAAAACTGTATGAAGTTGAAAGATTTGCAAATTAATCCAATGGAATAAGTACAAGGAACAAAAGGTTTCTATTATGTGGCATCAAGAAGGCCTTGGCAGCCAAGGACTCCTCAACAATTTCCTCAATAATTCCCTCAACAAAACTTTCAGTTTCCTCCTCAAAACTCCTGGAATACCCCAATTCCATGGCAAGCTTGGCCTCCACAACAATATCAAAACCAACCTGCATAAGGTTGGAGAGGATATGGTTATGGAAATCAGCCACCTCAACAAATGTATCCTCAACAATACCAACAGCAACACCACCAACAATATCAACAACCATTCCCATACCAACAGTTCCAACAATATCCACAATCCATGCCATTTCCACAACATAATTATACACCATTACTAACATAACCAAAATAGCTATAGCCGCCTTCAAACTAGCCTTGACCAACTCAACTATCAGCCAGTGGCAAATCCAAGCAATAAAATGGATAAACCTACATACAATGTGGAAGAAGCAACATATTTTCCAACATATTCCATTCTTCCAATAAATGATGTCCATTTAAGGTCTGGGAAAGTACTTCATAAAAATTCTCCTCCGATCATAGAAGAACCAGCTGAACAAGGAGAACAACCTAAAACATAAAATTCAGAAAACAAATTCAGAAAGGAAAAACTATCATAACTCAAACACCACCGTATCCAAAGAGGTTAGTAGAGTAGAAAACTCAAATGACCCTTCATGAATTTGATAGTCTGGATGAATTGAAAAATGCTTATGCAAAAATTCCTTCATTACAAGTGATCAAAGAAATACCAATTTATGCTAAAATAGTAAAGGAATTGTGCATCAAGAAAATAGGTGAAAAGAAGAAGGATCCTACTACGATTCAAGTCATTGGAAAACTGGCAAGCCTCATGTCTACAAAGACAATAGTAGAAAAATATATTGACCCTGGTATCCCTATATTTTTCGGTTCTGAACACATTTATAGATTTGGGAGCAACTATAAATATAACGACTACAGAGACAATGAAACATTTGGATTTAAACAACATTAGATCTACTACTACAATCTTAGATTTAGCAGATAGATCTAAAGTTATACCAGAAGGAATATTGGAAGATATCATAGTCTCTTTGGATTCATGGGAGTATCCTATAGACTTCCTCATTTTGCAGCCGAAAACAAACTTGGGAGGACATCCTCTAATCTTAGGCAGACTGTGGTTAGCCACTGCTGATGCCTTTATAGGATGCAAATCTAGAAGTATGATTATTGCACATGAAGATTAGAGAAAACACATCACACTTTATTCCCTAGAACAATCACCTTATTTAGTATCAATGCTTGAAGAACAAGAACAAGAACAACCTAAATCAGTTCTAAGTATTAACCAAGTTTTTTATCTTAGAGAAGAAGAGGAGAACAAATATCTATTGGATCGTTTCATCTCAAAACCAGATATTTCAAAGCAGATTAGAGTAACTCAGTATGAAGCTACAAGTAATCTTCTGAATCAGTGTTTTCAGGAAACTTGTACAATTCAATCACTGCAAGAATCCTTCACAAATATTTTTCTTGTAAACACAATTACCAATTCAACAACAAAAACAATTGAGACATATCTTGGAAAAAAATTGAACATTGGTAACCATTTACAATTGTCACAAGAGAAAGAGGTAATAGCGTTACTACAAAAATACTCAAAATCTTTTGCCTGGGATTACATAGATATGCAGGGAATTCATCGCAACACACGTTTCCACCATATCTATACATATGACCAGATTAAACAAGTAAGGCAGCCTCAAAGGTGGATGAACCCCATGATGAAGGAAGTAGTGAAAGAAGAACTAAAAAAACTACTGCAAGTTGGGTTCATCTATCCTATTTCTGATAGTCAATGGGTTTCTCCCTTAGTAATTGTACTGGAGAAAAATGGGAAGTGGAGAATATGTGTGGATTACTGAGAATTAAACAAAGCAACATTAAAAGATCATTTCCCACTACCATTTATTGACCAAGTCCTAGACTCATTAGCTGGGAAGAAATTATTTTCCTTTCTAGATGGGTTTAGTGGGTATAATCAAATTAGAATAACAATGGAAGACCAGGACAAAAAAACATTTCCCTACCCATGGGGAACTTATGCATATAATGTTTTGCCATTTGGACTTTGTAATGCACCTACTACTTTCCAAAGAGCAGTTCTTGCAATATTTGCTGATCTAATCCATGAATGTGTAGAAGTCTATATGGACGATTTCACTGTATATGGAAACACATATGACAATTGTTTGAAAAATCTTAAGAAAGTTTTGAAATGATGCATAGAGACAAATCTGTCCTTGAGTAATGAAAAATGGTATATGATGTTAATAGAAGGGATAGTCTTGGGACATCATATTTCCTCATCAGGAATAAAGGTGGATCCGGCTAAAATACAAGTCATTGTAAATTTGATGCCACCTACAACTCAAAAGGAGGTAAGAAGTTTCTCGAGTTATGTAGGCTACTATAGGCGATTTATAGAAAACTTCAGTAATATAGCACAACCTCTATTCAAGTTACTTGCAAAGGATGTTGAATTCCAATGGACAAATCATTGTCAAAGTTCATTTCAAATATGAAAGAAAAAATATCGATTGCCCCATTCTTCGAGGATCGAATTGGTATTTTCCATTTCATATTTCAATTGATGCATTTGATACTACTATAGGTGCATCACTTGGACAAAAAGAAAACATGTTCAATTATGCTATATACTTCATAAAAAAAAACTTAACACCATTAGAATTGAACTACACAGTCACAGAGAAAGAGATGTTAGCTATAGTACATGCAGTAAACAAATTCAGGCATTACATAATAGGATACCAAGTGTTCATTCATACAGACCATTCATAAATTAAATAATTAATGAATAAATCAAACACAAGTGGAAGAATAACAAGATGGTTACTATTAGTGAAAGAATTTAACATTACAATTCAAGATCGATCGGGGAAAGACAACCAAATAGTTGATTTCTATTCAAGGCTTCATACACCTGGTGATCCAAATCCCATTACAAATAATTTTCCACATGAACATTTGTTTGCAATAACTGTAAAAACACCATGGTTTGTAGATATAAAAACTATATATCCTCAGGAAAAGTACAAGCTCAGTTCACAAAGAAACAAAAACAAAAGATAATTAGAGACAAATCTAGATACAGTTGTGTGAATGGTGATCTGTTTTACACTAGCTCTGATTTAATAATCAGAAAATGTGTTAGAGAAGTTGAAATACTAGAAATTTTGAAAGCATGTTGTTGTCTTGATGGGGCCTGACCCAGGTTTGGAGTTAATTAATTAGCCAAACAAATCCTTGTACTACTAGCCTTTTCGGCAACAACTCGCGAAGTGGAGACGGAGGTCTCTCCCAAAGCAGTATGGGGGGATGCTGGAACCAAGTTTCTACACCCTTGATATGTCTGAGGGGTTGACTTAGTCCAACTAGGAATGACTTTGCGCAGGTCACTTCGCACACTCTCCCATCCTGTGAGGCCTTCATGCTCTATTATAATTGCCTTCACATAGCCTCAATCAGGGGCTAAGCTGGTTTTGCACTGCTAAAGTAGCGATCTACACTCTTTCCCTAAGTTATACAGTGAATCTTACTTATCTTCTTATAAATGTTAGTTAACTTTGCGTAAGTATATACTTATCTTATATTCACCTATTCAACACATTCATATGAGTTCGTGCAACAAATAAATATTTAACTTGCAATTCATACCCAATATACTTCAATGCATAATATAGGAAAAAGACACACAGAGTGTTAAGAAACTTCTCTTTATTATTTTCTCCAACAGCTACAGACTCGACTCACCCTGTGCACTCAACTGCAAGGGTCCACACACTCAGCTGTAGACTACTAGGCCTCTGTGCACTCAGCTGCAGAGCCTTCTCCTACTCTACAACCCAAAGACTCGACTTTACACTTCAACATAGACTCAATGCTTCATCTTCTCTTAGATTGTTCTATGTCTTAGATATCTCTTTACAACTTAGAGCCTCACTCTATTTATACAATCCCATGGTCCTTGGACCATGGGTAGAACTTGCAAGATGACATTGCATTACAAAAGTAAGCATGGACAACCCTATGACTCAATTATAGCTTCACGCTCCGTGCCCAAAAATCATGGAGTCTTTACATTAGACTTAGTCAAAACTTGTGCTTTAAGCCCCAAAACTTGCCTTGGGGGATCTCGTGCCCATCAGGCACCCAACACAAAAATCGTGACTCACCCTCGATTCACACTGTTGGTGCGGAGATATTCGCGCAGAGACCTCCCAACTTTGCTTGGACTACTACAAGGTCAGCAGTGCACTGAGTGGTTGCCTATTGTATCTCCTGGATGCTCTATTCAGAGACCACAGTATCTAAACTGCTTCCCTGTATCTGCTCTTGCATCCCCTGCATCTGCACCAACTTGCCTTCAATCATTGTTGTGATGACGAAGTCCTCGTCTATCCATGGTTAGACACATGCCTTTAGAATCACTTCTTTGTGTCACGCTACGTCTACTTGCTCCTTAAGAGCTTTTACCTGTTGCATTCACGCGAACCTCTGTGTAAGGGCCACTATCTGTGCGGTCCCTTTAATATCGTCATACTGTTGTTGTAGCTCACGCGCCTCTATTTCCAAGCACTGTATGTTCGTATCCTCCTATAGAGCAGTGAGGACCTTGAAGATTCTTCCAACACTTTGGTGCAGTCCTTCACTGCATTGTTGATCTCTTCTATTCTCATCATGATGACACTGACACGCTGTTCACTTACCTCTGGAGGAGTTGAAGGTTGTGCCTTCAATCGCATCTCTACTATCTGAAGGTTCAGTTCTAGCTGAACCTTGGCCATCTCTTCATGCACCTCGTGCACTCCTGCTGCTAACCTCTAGATGCGTGCCTCTACTTGTGCCTCGGCTAGGATGGCCAACTCAGGAACCATATGGCAGGCCTCCTCAACAACCTACACCATATGCCAGTTATGCGACACTACCTCATGGTGCTGCAGGCTCAGTTGTTCCATGTTGATTATTTATTCACTCAACACCTATAGTGCACAACCTTCCCTAGCCCACAGTTCTGCAGTAACTTTGTCCTGTAGAACATAGAGCGTCTCTTGAGGGAGCACAACCATGTTGATTCTTACACCTTTCAACATACTAACCATAGGCCTATCGGCCTCATTATCTATAACCAGTGCCCCCTCCTGTAGCACTATTGTGTTGGTCATGTGGCCACATAGCATTTCCTTAGCCATGACCGTTCCTACTGCGAGGCTGGCTGAGAGAGTACCAGCTTGAGGAGTACACACCTACAACTCCTGAATCTATGCCCAGGGGGCGCCTAACACAATCTAGTTCTCCTTTACCAACTGTTGGAGGGCCTCCGTGGTGCCGTCATTCACCATCTCCCCTATATCATGCAGATACCCCTCAGTGAGGGTGATCGGTTTGAAATAAGTTTTAGATGCTTTCGAATTCTTTCGTAGCCCCGCCTGCTCTCACGAGAGTTGGTGCTTTAACTATCTCGACATTGTTTGTAGGTTCGCGCCACCCTCCTCTATCTTTTTCTCCATTTCTTGTTCCTACTAAGGTGAGGATGACTTCCAGCCCTCATGCTCCTTCTCTACTACCTTCTGTGCTTCTCCTGCAGCCTTCGCAGTGTCCCGCGCCTCCTGCACCTTAGCTACTACTACCTCTTTTCTTCTCTTTTTTGCCAACTACACTACCCACAATTTTGCCTCCTCCTTTTTCTATGCAGCAAACTTGCTTGCCTCCACCAAGGAGATGGCTGGAGCATGCCACTCCGATAGCCACACCTCAAGTATGTCGAAGATAACATCATCCGTGGCCAGGTATGGTAGTTCATTCCACTTCTTCATGGGGTCCTTGCGTGCCCTGATGTAGACATGATGGAAGTTCGCCTTAAACTCCACGAAGCTTGGTAAGCTGTTATAGACAGTGGATGATAACCAAGGCTTGTGATTAATCCCCATTCTGATGTCCATCTCCATGAACACCCATAATATTTTACTGTCTCAGATCCTGCACACATCATTAGTGGCCCACAACGAAGTGTACTTTGCGGCCTCTGAGAGATCCCTCACAATTGGGGGAACTGGCTGTCCTCAGGAAATTCTCTAGCCACTAGCACAATGGATAGCAGAAGCCATGCATAGTGGAAGGCTTTCTCTTATTCCTATGCCTCGCGACAATTCTCCAGAAACTCTTGGCACAAGTATTCAAACCAGTTAAACTAGACCCCCTTTACACATTTCTTGACAAGTGCAACCACTGGCTTGGGCACCTTATCCATGCAACACTTCTGCATGATCTTAATTGCCAGTATCTGAGTCATAACATTGACTTCCTTGTCATTGATACTAGAGATTGTGCAGCCCCTCTTTTTCTTCTCCAACTTATATTTATTTTTCATGGCCTCTGCGATGGACAAATCACTTCTTTTGCCCTCCAAAATGTCTATTTGGTCTTCCCCTTTATAAGGGAGTCAAGTAATTCTATGGATTAGGTGGTCTGCGATGGGGATGGGCTCCTCCAGCCAAAAACACCCATCATGCACTAGGCAGAGCAGCTGTTTGATGATGAAGATAGTCACTGGGGCATGATGGTAATGCGGCACCTAGAGTAGGTTCAACAACCCTGCCTTTTCAATGCTGTGCAACCACTTGCGCAACTCCAACTCTATGACTCCCGCCGAGGTGTTTTTCTTTGGCTTCATGAGTTGCATGGTCGCCAAGTGAGGGAATTTCTTGTGGTCGATGAGATCCCAATATTTGAACTTCAAACTTGGTACCCATCCTAGGTGCACTCCTTCGAAAATGATATCATTGGGTAGTAGGGGAGTCTGTAGAGAGATTTTAATCTCATTGATATCCTTGGGCACCTTTTCCTTCTCCTTCCGTGGAGGAACATACATGGGGAGCCTGGTTAGAGGGTCTTCACCCTCAGTTTATTTTTCCATGTCTTCATCCTTGTCCGCTTCTATCAGGTTGTCCTCAAGGTCTTCCTCCTCCTCATCAGTTTCCAAATTAACCGCTTTACCCTTTTCTTCCATGGTCAATTTAGTTTGTAGCGGGTTTCGAGGGGACACGCACACTGGAATCATTGACTGCTTATATTTCTTGGGACTTGGCGTGTGTGATGATTTAGAGATTTTTGCAACTATCTCGATGCTCTCAGGGGCATATTTTATTGTCATGGCCTGCGAGGCCTCTTCGGTGGTCATTTCTTCTATTTACCTGGTTTCTTCAGACGCTGCCATTTCATTTGTCTAGAAATCTCTCAACTACTCAACCGGGTGCTCAAAAACACTCTCAACATGTTAAATAGGTCTCATCTTAGAATACTCTCGGTGCACAACAGCTCAACTCTCAAATGACCAAGTGTTATTTGTTGGGCATCCCTTTGTAATTTATAGCCCTTTTTAATTCAAGTTCGACCATTCCCTCAAGATCCGGTCCATTAATTCTCCCTTGGTGGCAGATTTTCCAAAATCTTGCCCATAAATCTCACCTTAAATGCCTACCACCTGCTCCATTTGGTCTCAAACCAAGCATCACATCATGAATAGTGACTATAATAGTCACTTTCCATCCAACCCACATAGCAGCACAACTACGCTTGTGTTGTTGCTGACCCTGTGACACTTTGCTCCTACGCACAACCCTGACATCATGCAACTCTCAGGTAGTGTAGTTTATAGAGCCACGCTTCCTTTCAACTACTTGGAGCACTAAGACTGTGCTTCCCATAGGTAGTCAGGTGGTCATGCCACCTGTATATGGTTTCGACCGACTATCGCTTACATTTTCTGGGAAAAGTTTCCCTTTTAACTTTAATACCTACTTCGTGCCACTGTCTATGATCCCCTTAGTAATACATGGTCCAACTCTAGGCATCAAACTAATCAGCTCTCGGTGGTAGTCTCAAAATTTGTCATCGTAATTGCACGCATCCTATTGTATCACCACAACCTTTTTATCAAGAAAATCCCTTTTTATTCCTTCCTCCATCTTTTTGTCTTCTTCTTTAGCCATAGCGCTTTCCTCCCTCAAGCGAACTTTTTCCTTCATAAGTTGTTGGAGGCTAAGATCACCTTGCTGGATCTCTTCATCAGGTACCAAGCATTCCTCTTCTTTCAACTATGTGATCCCTTCCTTCAAGGCTACATGATCCCTCATATCCATGGGCGCTATTATGCATGGACTAGACATGATACATTTCATTAGTATTTCAATGTTTGTTTCATAAATTAGCCTAAAAGGCATATGTTCCGTCAGTTTCTTGCATGTTGCCCTATAAGCCCATAGGAATATTGGTACGTGTAGGTCCCAATCACTTCACTACGTATTACATACCTTGTTCAATGCTTCACACACTTTATTAAAGGCTTCCATGTAGATAACCTTCTGCGAGCCCGTTCTTTGCGCATTTTGTCATTCTAATTCGAGGAGTCATTCATGCATTTTCTCCCTCAATACATGCTTACTGATCGTGCTTCCCATTACGAAGTTCATGTGCATCCATGCAGGTTTTTTATCATATTCCTATACCCACCTGGATAGATGCACGCGGAGACTATCTCGACCATTGTATCTACCCACCGACCACCTTATAGGTTTCCCAAACCATGTACACATCATCCTCCTACAGGTGCGGTAGTCACCAAAGTTTCCTTTGTGCCTACCCCACCACCTTGCGGGCATAGTGCTCAGTACCCAATTCAAGGCTTTGAAGGATTGCTTTTCTAGCACCTTCCTCTCAAATTGGTCTAGGAAAGCATCTACCTCACCTAATCCATCATAAGTAGGTAAATCCCTTGTTTCCATTGATACACAGTGCAATGATCTTATGATCATGTTATAGTTCAACATGGTTACCTTGTGTAACCAGTTCTCCCATCGCTCTATCTCCTTATTCGAATCTGAAGTACAGGAGATTTCGTGCTCCCATGAAATTTGTCCATCCAAAGTAGGATTTACCCAGTCTTTCTCCTATGCAGTTATCTTATAGATGTAGTCCAAATATTCATCACTTTCATAGTCGTGCACTAGCTCTGTGTAGCGCGATCCATCAGTAGGGTCCAAGAGTATAACTTTGCGCAAAGACTTATTCTCAAAAATCATCTTGTGCTTCTTTAGATTAATCACCCTATTCATGTCAGTGGCCCAATCAATTCCTAAGAGCATGGGATAGGGATTTTTGTCATCGACAATCTCTATCACCTCAAAGTCGGTTAGTGTGCTTTCTCCCTCAATATCCACTGTGATTCCCTGCAATCGCCCCAGTGGTATTATCTTCTGCTGGTTCACCATGTGTAGCTGAATAGGAGACCACTGCAACATAGGCCTCTCCATGCACTCCCATGTCTACTTTGGCAGAATGTTCATGTCCAACCCTAAATTCAGAATTACTTGGCCATCTCATATTCTCCAATCTGCATCGTTAACCTCATTTCTATTCATGTTCTTGTCTTATGCTTTCCAATCTTCCAGACTATGCATGGTTCTCTGAGAGCGGTCCTAGTACATCTGTTAATGAGTTCTTGTAATCCCTTTATAACCTTACTGTCATGCAGTAACTTCATACATGTTTCCAAGAACATCGTGAGCATCGATGGGTCCATTTCTAGCTTCGCTCTATCTTTGCTTCTTGAAGTGGAGGCATTAGCGAAGCTCTTCTTAGCTTCCATAAACATTTCCCGAGTGCGCTCCAAATCAAACTCCACTTCCTTCGCTGGAGCTTTGTGAAGACAAGTACTTTCTTCTGGCTATTGTCCTTTATCATCTCTTTTTGTAATTCCACTTCAGAGCACAATATTCACATTTGTCTCTTCCTTGCATGGCTCAGACCTCATCATTTGCAGGTTCTAAGTCAGGGGAGGTGGTAGCGCTCCCTTGTCGCATATCCTAGCTATCAGCATAGGACAATCTTCCATATCATGATCAAACAAGGTACAATACAAGCATGATGGATGTGTTGGATTCATACAATCATGGGCGTAATGTCCTAGCCTTCCACAGTTGTAACATATTATCTATCTACGGCCTCTTCCAGGTCCTCTTCCACCTTGGCCTTGTCCATGCCCCTGGAATCCAATTCGTGCCATCCCTTCACCTTGGTCTAGGGGCCACATTTCTCCTGAACCCTATAGGTGGGGTTTCTATCCATCATCAACTCATAACTTGTACATGTGCACTCCTCATTTCCCACCGATCTATAGAAATTACAGAACAACCGTTGCAAATTATGTGTGTACTTCTACAACAAATGGCAGTTGTCTGTAGCATGCTTTCCTCCTATTTGACAAATCGCACACCATAGAGTAGGCATCGTGCTTGGTCCTGCTTGTGCTTCTGATATTAACAACATCGGTCCTCCTCCCACAAGGTAGTTTGTGAACACCAGGTAGTGGTATTTGTCATGACCCTAACCCTTGCATTTCACCCACCACACTTCTTCGCACACTTCTGGTTGAGCTATCCTATCATGTTTCAGACTCTGCATCTAAAGGCATAATTTTTTCAACTGCGCGTGGATTTGCTGGACTCCCAAGTTAGCATCATGTATTTGGGTTTCATGCAACCTCATTGTGATTTCTAAAGCTTCTGCCTAAGTTGTTAACCTCTGTTGTGATAGCGCGTTCCTGAAATGTGGCATTAGTGATGCCATAAACCATTCACGGTGTTGTCCATCTGTCAAAGTCATATTAGCTTCACGAATCATACACTTCAGCCTGTTAACACCCAGGTTGTTCCCTATGACTCCTTAGGGAATACGGCCGGGGTAACCACTTACCAATCTTTGGACTACAGCTTCTAGCCCAGCTGTAATCAGAGAGGGCTCTCTCTGTAAGATTTGTCACTATTTTAATGAAATTTTAGGCTAGTTATGAAATGGATCTTTGTTTGTTTTTATGTTTGGTTGGGAGGATGCTTCTGATAGCTTTTAGAGTCTGTCTGTAGGTGAAACTAATCCATTGGGCAATGGGGTCTGTAGCTGTTGCGTTCTTGAGATCCTGAATTACGTGTTGCTGGTATTACAGGGCCTGTGTGTATTTTATAAAACAAAATGTAAGTTGTGAGAGTGGAATGGAAAACAACTAGCAAAGAGCAATTAAGGTTTCTTTACTAAGCTGGATAGCGTGAAAGAAGTCTATTATTTAGGAGCAATTACTTGAATTCCTGGAATAACAGAGCACTTTGATGATATAGTATTAAAGGTAGCACTGAAGAATTACTCTTTAAATACTTTAACTGAAGAAAACATATGAAAACAGCTAGGATTGAACTCAGGGTAATCAAAGATTAAATCCTGGGACTATTCTTTTTCCTGACCATTTAGAGATTGAATACATGGGGAACATGAACGATACAGGAAAGTATAACAAACATATATGTAACAGAGAGCAAAGAGAAAACTTATTGAGCCATGAAATACACAGGAATCCTGCAACTTTGAGCCATACACCATCAGGAGATCAAGAGACACAATGCTTGGAGAAATCCCATCATTCTTTGTATTAGCTGTCTGAGAGTTTACAATATGAGAGTAACAGAAGAGATATCAAGAGATTCTTACATCCGGAGTCCAACCCCTGCCAACAAATGCGAGGGGGAATATATAGAAGTTTCATACAAAAATATCTCAGGCATTGAGTCATCTGAGAGGAAAATATCTTCTTACACTCGTACATGGTGTGTAGATGAGAAGTAATTACAAACATAAATGAGTCTTAAAAGCCTTTAACTCTTGTCAGGATAATTTTTGACCTTTGGGCATTGCGGAGTCAGTTGTACGGCTTTGCCATAACTGCAGAATGATGTGCTATGCAGCTGTTATTTTTTGTGTCTTCTTGGCCCTGCCCACTGTGCTTGCTGATGCTGTTACTGCGGTCGAGTACCTGTGCTGAGTTGGCTCAGCGTCTTCATACCTGCTGATGTGGCTTTTGCCCACCTGTATATGTAATATAAACCTTTTGCCGAAAAAAGATTTGACTTCTCAACTTTGATTCAAAAGTAACCCCATTAAATCTTGCCATGTGTCTGGAGGAGGCAGCTGATGTTTTAAAATTGACCCTAAGGTCTCATCAGCCTCTGTATATTTATAGAAATGAGGAGGCTCATAAAATAAATGTGACACTTCATTTCTAATAAAAAACAAATTATCTAATTTTTCAAAAAGAATTTGCCCTGTTACTGGGCCTGCTGAAGATGTTCTTGGTGTCTCAGCGATCTGAATTGCTGCAAAAGTGCTTACCCTCTTGATATACTTTTCATGAGAGAGTAACTTCCCTGATTCTAGCAAGCTGGGGAGTCCTCTGTCCTGCAGGGCCAAGAACCTATTCTGAAATTTGTTTATATCAGCTTGCATATCCTGGATTCTTCTGTCCAGGGTCTGGATTAAATTATTCATTGTTGTGACTCTTTTGATCAGAGAAATGGTTTCAGTCCTATTTCCAATTCCCATTTTTACCAGCTGGGAACTTGTCCTATAGTTGAGCACCTCAATCATCTTGGGGGCAAGGTCTGGCATGTTGCCTAGGGAGGTCCTTGCTCTATGTAGTTCTTTTCTTGCCCTGCCAATGAGTCCCAATTGCTTGTATATGGCATCAATGTACTCCCATTGGTTAGTTATTGATTGTCCAATGGCGGTCCAAATTACTTGTTTGAGCTCTGCTGTGACTTTCTCAAAATTGAGCTCCTTTTCTAACTCTGCAATTGTTTTCTTCAGAGCTTTTACTTCTCTCTCCCTCTCAGCCACATTTTTCTTAGACTTATCATATTTTTCATTTATCTTTGCTAAGCTGTCCTTGGCTTGATTGAGCTCTGACATCTGAGACTCTAGCACCTGAATTTCTTGCCTTATTTTCTGCATGTCCAGGCTCTCAGCCTGTTCTGTTGTTGGTGCTGTAGTGGCTAGTACTGTGATGCCTGGAACAGTTTCTAGTGTCTGTTGCTTTGGAGGGATGGTATCTTGAGGGGTCTCCCCAAGGTCTATTGATTCTGTGGACGGCTTGGAAGATTGCCCTGCTTCCCTCCTTTGTAGCGCTGCTTCTAATGTAGTCTCTGTGTCTTGCAGCTTTTGCTATGTTTCTATCAGCTCTTTATATAAAGTCATTAGTAATGCTGCTGCATCCTTTTATTGCCTCTGCTAGGCAACTTCATCTGTTTGTGGATGTAGAGTTGGGGAGATCTTCATTTTCTTTTTAATTGCAGCTATATCTGCATCCCTCAGTTTAAGGACTTGTTGTATTGCCTTAACGTCATTGGGGTCATGCCCAAACTCTATGATTATTTCCTCCAATGCCTTGATTCTATTGTCTTTAGCTTGAGAGGATGCCCCTTTCCAACTCAAGCTGTGCTGCTGTATTATTCAAGCTATTTTGCAGCCTGTAGTTAATCAAGGTCTTATCTGCCAGAGTGGCATAGACCATCTCACCCGTCTGCTTGTGGAGTTCAATTTGGTCTATGGGGTGGATGTCTTTTGAAAGGACTTCTAAATTAGTCCTTATATAATCTGTAGCTGTTTGAGGTTGCTGCACTGTGGGGGCAAAATGGCTCATAGTCATTTTGCCTTCTTGCACATCAAAGGCAGCGCCATTAGCCTTTGTTGATTTGCAGGAGCCATATTTAATAAATGATTATAGAGCCGAATCTTTATTGGCTCACTCCTCCTTTTGGCTTCTTTAAATTTCTCCTTTATGGCTGCAGCTGTATTCTGCTATTGTCCTAAGGAGCTGACCTCCCCTAGTGCTGCTTTATCCTGCTCCTAATGCAAGGAGCTGGCAGAAGTCTCCAGACTTTGTATTTCCTCCTCTGAGAAGGGGTTAAGCCTTTGCCGCTTGTCTGATGCTTCTGTGAGGGGGGTTTCCCTCTCTCTCTTTCTGCTGATATCCTCCCTTTGAGGGGTTTGGAGGATAGAGGAGTCTACCCTAGAATCCTGTCTAGGAGGCGCCATATTAGTTGTCCTTTCTTGAGTGGCTGCCTGGCCTTCTGCTTTCTGTTTCTCTTGATCCTGTTGATCAGTTTGTTGCTGTTCTTGCTGGGGTTGCTGTTGATGGCCCTGTTGGCCCTCTGCTCCTTCCATTACTTTGTATTTTCCCTTGCCCTGTCCCTGATCTGAAGTCTGTGCTGCCTCTTGTTGTGTTGCAGAGGAGGAAGCAGGTGCTATTGTGTGAGGATTTGGTAGAGCAGGCACCTAAGAAGGACATTCCAAGTCAGCCATTTTCAATAAATGTCTTCTAGCCCTCTCAACTAGCTCTTCTTGAGATACAGGCTCTACTAAGGTATTTTTCCTCCACTTTGGTTGGTTGGCATGTCTCAAGATGTGGAACATGCTCTCATGCTCATAGCTAGAGAGTTTGTATCTTAGTCGGGGTCACAGGGCTTCCAAGGGAAGCTTAGTGTTAGGCCAAGGCCTTCCAACATCCTATCTGCCTCTATCCATCCTTCTCTTTTGTTTAGAATAAAATGGTCAAGCTGGTTTCTAACTTTGAGTTGTGCCTTCTTGCCTCTTCCTGCAAAGTGGATCTGATCGGCATTGCCGAATTGTCTGAAATATTCCAAGGCAAAGAGCCTCATGGGCACAAATCTGGGCAGCTTGTATGGGCACAGCTCACACCCATATATCCTAATCACAGTGTGATGCTGGTGAAAATACCAATCTCCTATGCTGTAGGCAGTGGACAGTTGCAGAATCCTCTGCATTTCATCAGTGAGTCTTGGTGGGGGTGTTGTCAAGAGCAGAGATAGGGCTGGATGAATGAATAAATCTATGAACTCACAATATGTATAGGGTGAATATGTAAGGATATGGAAGACTGAGCTCCAGTATACCACTGATCTTGGGTTTCCTGCTGCATCAGTTCTCTTTGATTTCAAAAGAGAATTTTTCATGTTGGTGATACAGAATAAGATGATAAATATATGAGGTGTATCTGAATACCCTCTCTCTGGATAAGTGCAAGAATTGCTCATGTATCTTGTCAGAGATATATGTGGCATAGTCATAGCAGATGGGGGCCTTACCAGGGGTAAACATTGTCATCATGACTAGCACAGTTTCCTCTATAAACTCCATTAACTTATACCCCAGTACTGAGCTTATCATGTATGCCAGGTCCAGGCCTAGTTGATTTAAGTAGCCATCAAAAATGGGAGGATGCAGCACTGTATCAGATTTCTTAATAAACAGTTGATTTAATTTCAGGATCTCTACCTCTGTGAGTATCTTAGCCCCTTGATTGATTAGGTCCAGCAGGGATAGAGGAACCAGTTTCCTTTGGGCTTTGAATTGGACCATATCCCTTATGGCCTGAGGGGTGGTGTAAAATACAACTTCGCCTCGAGGATTCATTACAGCCCTCTGTATTGGATCATAGCAACTAGCACACAAGTATATGAGGTCAGGGAACTGTCTGACTTGGGGCATCTTAAAAGTTGGGAGGGAGGACTCCCAAATGCCTAGGATATTTGTTCCATCTCTGTGCCTAGCCCTGAATTCATTTAGCAGATGAATGTGGAATGTGCATCTGGATGGGGCGTCTTCTGAGATCTGGTAGTCTAAGTCTGCGAAATCTTGCCAGTCCAGCTCTCTCTGGGGAGCATTCAAGGGGGTAACATTAAGGGCTGCTGATCCTGTAGGGGTATCCATGTCTGCTTCAAGTGGGTCTTGAGATGCCGGGTCTGCTAACTGAAACAGTGTAATTGAGAGGAACAGAAAATAACAAGGTTGCTGTACAGTCAAATATAACAGTGCCAAGCTTTCTGAGAGGGCCTTTATGCAGTGTGACAGACCTCCTTTGACAATTTGGGAGCAATGCAGTGAGTTCACGATTGCACGAACAGGGTAGGGTTTTGACAGTAATTAAAGTTAAAGGGGGTTTCCGCCACAGCAATTCAACCTTAAACGGTTCAACAGAGGTAGGATATAGTTGGTTTACCGGTCGAATTTCAATCTTATGCCTGTTTAAGGTGGATTTTACAAGAAATCATGAAAAAACCAGCATGAGAGAAGACGAAGTATCAAATACCTGTTTAACCAGTGGCTTGGGATGAAGTAGCAGCTGGGTTAGCACTTTGAACTCTTGAAAATGGTCGTAGGCTAGCTGGTAGAATGGTCGTCGTGGAATGCATGCAGACAGCGGAGAGGTGCTTTTCCCAGAAAAATGACAAAAATTGCGAAAAAACCGTAAAATATGGATTTTTAATTTTATTGGCGCGTTTTTTTGGATGACGTCAGCATCACGTCATCATGAGGGACCGGGTTGGATGACGTCAGCAGGACGTCATCGGGTGACGTGGCGGCCTAAGACCGGTCCACGGGGACGATGAGGTGGCGGCTAGGTGGGCGAATGAGGGACGAGGTGGGCGGACGTGGTGATGACGCGCATGACAGCAGAACGAGGACGTCGGCAGGATAGGTGTCGCCATATCGGGGCCCCTCCTGCACGGCAAGGAATCTGTCAGAGGGGGCTCCGATGGAGTTTGGAGGCGACATCTGTCCCCGCGTGACGTAAGCGTCTGACAGATATCGGAAGGTATCTGTCGAACGTCGGGGGTCTTCCGAAATGGATATGAGCCGTTGATCAGTGGGCGCGCGATCTGACGACTGTCGGGTGATGAATCAGCACGGGCGATAACTCCTGTCCTTGTTAACTGTCGAACGTCGGGTTTTCCCAAAATCGCTGCAAGCCGTAGATCTGGGAAGGCCACCATCGGACGGTCATCGGGAGGATTAGTTGCACGGGATATAGCAGTGAGTGGGCGGGTTTTAAAAATTATATTTTTCGGCAAGCGCGACCGGCGGGACCCTCCATGTGACAAATTATTTTCAAAGGTTTTTCATAGTTTTATTTGCAAAAATAATTCGGTCTGCCAACATTAGGAAACGGTGAAACTTGTGGAGTTTATGCAAAATTTGTGTGCAAAATTTATGAAGGCAGAACTATAGGCAAAAGGGGTTCCGATGACTTTATACAACAAAAGGAAAAGACTGGCTCCCGACCTTGGGATAAGGCGTGATAAGTATATTTTCATAATGTTTCCGCCCTTAGATGTTTTTAGGGGATTAAAAGGTTTTCTTCAAGGGTCTTTTTTAGGGTAAAAATGGAACTTTTGGGTAGGGAAATGGGTTGAGATGGAGAAAAAGGTGGAACATGGGTTCTTGACCTTAACCAGGTGTTAATTCAATTCCTAGGGAGTGAAGATTATGGCTATAGTGCCAAGGGGGAATATTTATACAATGTGGGATTTATACACCATGGTGTTATAATAGTAGGGACAATGGAGTATAGGGAGCTAAATAGTAGAGTTAGTGGTTAATATGGAGGGAACATATGGATGAGGGCCAGTACAAATAAGTTATCTTAAAAAATAACTTGGAGACAAGAGTAGATGAAAATGAAAAGAGTTTTGCACAAGAAATGTGGCTTTTAAAGGCCATAAGCACCATCACAAAACTTTGAGTTTGTCCTATGAACCAATTTATGAAGGGGTGTTAGTAATGAGTAATATACAAATGGGAAAGGAAGTTAGTCATGCTCCACTATATTGCTTATTTGGACATTGCTTAGCAACTTCGGTCTTTGAAGAAACATCACTTCTGCAACCCCATCTACCTACCCAACTAGTTCACCTAACATTTTTGTTTTATTCCTTCTTGGAGGGTGCACTTGGACTTGCAAACCCTTTGTATGCCCTTTTCTTTTACATTGGCTTTTTGCTTTCATTTCCTATCTAATACTACCCTTATTCCTTCCAAGGCCCCAGATTAAGCAGTTGGGAACCTTAGTTTCTCTACCTAGCTACTGATCTGCCAAGATTAAATAGTTTGGACATAATTCTTTCTCTATTCTACAACATAAATTGAAAACATGGCATGATCCAGATTAGGCTGTTGGGTCATCCATAAACTTTTGTGAATATGCAGGCCTATATACACCTTTTCTTTTCTTGTAAATATGGAACCTTTGTGGCAGCAAAATGGAGCATATTTGGCACTTATATTTGCCAATCATGAAATATGAAACCTATTGGTATAGGTATCCAATAGTACCCACATAGGGCCCATATTGTTACTATTGTGCCCCATAGAAGCCCACTATTGTTATTATTGTACCCTTACATTATTATTGTTATGTCAACTCTGATTATGTTATGACCCCTTAGACTCCTATATATAGAAAGGAGGTATTTTCATTTGTATCATCCAAGAATTGTTCATTTATGTAATGTAAAGGAGGTCGCCTCCTCGAAGAGGCTAAATTCGAAGGCGTTGATCTATCTTCTCTATCTTTTCTTGAGCTAGTTTCATAACATTTGGTATCAGAGCATTGGATTCTAGGGTTTTGCTGCTCCAAATAGGTCATCGTTGCATTTTCGCTATAAATTTTTTTCTGCGCTGTTTCAGAAGCTAAAAAAAAAACCCATTTGAAAAGAAATCGTGTTGAACCTTGGATCCAAATTTCAGAGCTTTTCGTACTACATTTGCAGAGATATGATCTGAGGAATTTGGTATTTTTGTAGACTCCTGAATTACATTCCAAACAGGTGACCTGGGGAAAATCGTCATAACATTCTCTCTGAGCATGAGATTGAAATTTCGTAAGAAGGTAGATAAAGAGGACGGACTGTAGTTTCTTGCATATATTTTTCAGTGCCAAAGGTCGAAACAGTGACATGTGGCACTTCATACAAGTTCGCTCTTCTGGAAAGGTCTATAATCAGGTCATCTTGGGAGATTGTCCATAACTCTTTCTTGGATAATCCAATTTCTATCAGACTGGTGGCATTGGAAAGAGGACGCAGAGGGCTACTACAGGTCACAATTTCATAACTTAAAGATCTAAAAGTACAGAGTTACAGTCGTTTCAAAATCGATCTCCTAAAATCATGAAAAAGCAAGATGAGGAAGTTTGATGGCAAGGATACGGTAAATTGGATACTTCAGATGGAGCAATATTTTGATCTGCATGGTGTACCACTGTTACAAAAGGTATGCATTGCATCTTCATATTTAGAACCGGATCATTTTTTATGGTATGAAGGGCTTTTCTCGTAAACGACTTGTTACGTGGTCAATTCTCACAGAGGAAATGATAGCACATTATGAGGATACAAAGAGCAACGCCTTCTTTAGAGCAACACCACAACAATTGGAAAGAGTAAAAGGCTTTGTGACATACTAGAAAGTAAAATTATGGCAACAATGAATTCTACCCCTCACAGCTATGAAGATGGAAGTGTTGTTTCTCCTAGCCTTCCACAACCTACAAGGGTTACACCACAACAATTGGAAGAAAAAAGAGAAAAAGGGCTTTGTTACAATTGTGATAGAAAATGCACTAAAGGTCATAAGTGTGCTGAGAAGCAATTATTTTACATAGATTATGAAGATGAGGAATAAAAGGATCAAGAAACATCAAAAGAAGAGGATATACGCCAGGACCCACCCCAGAGAAAGAAGAAATGAATCAGACCATATCTTGTAAAGCATTGGCAAGAATTACCACTCCTCAAACTCTCAAGATAGAAGGACATATCAGAAGAAAAAGGTGCAAGAAGTGAAAGATCACATCGAGAAAAAAAAAATGAATCCAACCATATCTTGTAATTCATTGGTCAAAATTACCACTCCTCAAACTATCAAGATAGAAGGACATATCAAGAAGAAAAATGTTCAAGAAGTGAAAGATCA